>PVIJ01004011.1:0-124678 GCA_004024925.1 Scalopus aquaticus | reverse complement strand
ACCAGCCCGCCCCGCACCTGTGGCTCTGGAGTGAAGGTGGCACACGGAGGATCCCGGGGACCGGTCCCCAGACCCGCTCCCTCTCTGCGGCCTCATCAGGTCCCACGGGCCGCTGCTGCCCAGGTACCCCGGCTCCAGGATCCTGCCCAGTTCCGAGGCGCCCCTGGGGGGGCGGGGCGCGGCAGGGCTGAGGTAGTGGGGAGCGCTGGCTTCTCCCTGGCGAGCTGGCAGCACCGCGGAGGAAGCGGGAGGGGCAGGGCCGACATCTGGGCGGGAGAAACAGAAGAGACAGGTCAGCGAGGAGGGAGACAGTCAGAGCAGACGGGGGCGCTGGGCACGGCGGCGATGGCCGCCAGGGAGGAGGACTGAGGACCTCCACACGCAACCTGCACGCCCAGCGCTTGCTGGGGCGCCACACTGGGGGTGAGAGCAGTAAAATCTGCCCACGTCCCCACACTCAGAAAAAGCCCGGTGGCCCCTTCCCTGGCTTTTTTTTTTTTTAAAGATTTATTTATTTCTGCATACAAGCGGGGGTACAAGCCAGAGGTGCGGGGCGGCGAGAGGGTTCACCAGAGACAGAGTGGGGAGCAGAACAGGCAGATCAGAAATACACTGCTGAGGGGAGCAGCGGGCGAGGCAGGAGAGGTCTGCCGCGCCATGTGGAAATCTCCCCGGCCAGGCATCGAACTCGCATCGCCACTGCCAACAGCCCCATAGCGCAGCGCTTAACTGCAGTGCCACCAGGGAGGCCCCTCCTCTTCTGGCTTCTTTGGTAATCCTCAGGGCCAATCCCTGGAGGTCCCAGAAGTAGAACACACCCCCAAACCAGGGCTGAGGAGCTACCACAGTCAGGGGTCTTCCTTGGCCAGTCCTGGCCTCCCCAAAGCTAGCTAGTCGGTTTTCCCCTTGGGGTTATCAGGGACAGAAGAGGACAGAGACCCATAGTTCAGCTTGCCGTGGTACCCCTAATTCCTCCTGGCTGCAGGTGCTCTGCTGAGGGAATGTCTATCAAAGGCAAGTGGTTTGGGGTTTGGACCTGGGCCCACGTGCTTCCAGACCTACAAAATGGACTTACTTCTGCCTGAAGAACCTTTGAAGGCCCTTCCTTGAGTGTTTTGTGGATCCTGTGAAATCACTGTCTGCCTTTCAGCCCCATCATTTTTGCTTCTATCTAAAAAGCAGCCCAGGGCCTCCCTGGTGGTACAATGGGCTAAGCGCAGTGCTGTCGGTGACGTGAGTTCGATGCCCGGCCCGGGAGATTCCCACATGGCGCAGCAGACCTCCCCTGCCTCGCCTACTGCTCCCCTCAGCAGTGCATTTTGGTTGAGCTGCCTGTTCTGCTCCCGGTTCTGTCTCTGGTGAACCCTCTCACTGCCCCACACCTCTGGCCGCCTGCACCCCAGTTTGTATGCAAAAATAAATCTTAAAAAAAAAATGCAGCCCAGGCTGGGGGAGAGGAGTGGGCGTGGCCACAGGGTTTGCAACTGCCCCAGGCCGGGTAGTTTCATCTTTGTTCTGGCAGAGAAAAAGATAATTGTGGAGCCTCTGATAGATTTTCACAGGCCGTTAGTGGTGAATCAGGGGACAGACCAGTTTTCTCAGTATTTCCCTGCCTGTCTCCTCTCCCTGTCGTGGCGCCTCAGAGTGACGCGCCCTGATATCCCCTCCCCACTCGGTGCAGGTGTCCCCATTTACATATGCACAGCTGCCCCTGTGCTTCTGGGCCCAGGTGTCCATGGTTACAAGTGCCGTGCCCGACTCCAGATACTGGTCAGAGAGGCAAATGGCAGAGGGCGTCGAAAAGCCTGACTTTTAGCTCATTTGCCTGACACCACAGTTGGGGAGCTCTGCATTCAGAAGCCTGCTTTCTCCTGGGGTCACCCTCTCGGGGAGAGGAGTGGACGGTGGCTCCACCTGAGCAAATGGACTCTGATGGTTTCTTTAACTGCGCCAAGCTCCTCTGGGGGTTTAATGCGATGGGTCCTTGCTAATTTTTATCCCCATTTGTAGCTGGTTCCCAAGTCTGGTTATATACTAGAGTCACCCAGGGCAATGTAAAAAATATCTAAAGATTCCCGGGCCCTCCAGGGATTTTGCCTTCACCAGCGTGGGGTAGAGCTTGGGCACTGGGTGTTTTAAAATCATCTCAGGCAACGCCAATAGGCAGCGGCGTGGAGAAGCACAGTCACGCGTCTCTCTCCTGATGTGCGGAACGCTGGCTGTTCATCGGGACCACGGGAAGTTAAGGAGGGACATGAAAAAATGCAAGGCTCTGCACTTTACTAAATCTTAGAACCTTTACTAAAGAGTGACAGGCTTCCTATTTAGTAAATTTAGTAAAGCCAGGCTTTCCTATGTCCTTCACACACCCAACACAAGGCAGAGGGGGCGACCAGTGGCTGAAGCCAGCTTCATTTTAACCCTGGGCGCTTCCAAGTCGATGAGTAACCGTGACGTGTGTTCTTGTGCCCCGGCCTCCCCACCACAGGACAGAGCGCCTGCCCACCACTGTGCAGAGGAGCTTAGCGCCCCCTGGGCTGAGAAGTGGCCATTCCCCACTGTCCACTGGGAGCTTGGCGCAAAGCGTTGGGGACCGTGCGTAAACAGTGGTCCTTGGGGAGGGATGAGCTCCAGAGGGAAAAGGCTTCTCACCAGGGCTGCACCCCAACTGCAGTCAACATCTCACACCAAATATGTGCTCAATTCAACCCACAAAACAGAAGCTTTTCATGCACAGCACTCTCCTCCTCCCTCCCCTTACCCCAGAGACAACATGATGAAGACAGACAGGAAAAGGAGGCACGGCAAGGCAAAGGATGCTGGGGACATTGGCCATTCTGGCCTGGGACAAGTTTGTTAGCCATGGATTGTTCACTCCAGAACTGCTGAGGTAGGACGCTCAAGGTCAGAGACATTGGCACCTTCCACTGGTCCCTGGCGCTGGTTTGTGGCGTCTTGGATTCCGGGGTTAAGACATCCCAGGCCGTGGGAAGAGGCTGAGTTCAGCGCCACGACCCAAACAGGATGGCACCAAAACCATCCCAGGTAGAAAGGCGCGATGCCAACGTGGGCCTGAGATCGGAAGACCAGGATTCGAGCCCGTGTCTCCGCCGACTGACCGGGAGACTTGAGCACGCCACCCGGTTCCCCGAGCCGTGGCCCCTGCCTCTGCCCGGCACACGGCGTGCGCGGCTCCGGGGAGACCAGGCCCCTGCCGGCGGGGGGCCTCGCTGCTGTCCCATGGACAGCCTAGCAGAAAGCAGCCTCCTCGACATCCCTGTCCACAGAAGGGAAGATGGACAGGCGCCCCTAAAATTGGTGTTAACCTAGTCGGCTCCAGAGACCAAAGTGGAGGCTGAGTAGAAACTATCTGTTTGCAGGGGAAGAAGTAACCTGCTCCCAGGGACACTGGACACTGCAGGCGCCCACTGTGGCTGGAGGGGCTCTCAACCTGCTCTTGACTGTCCATTTATTAAAAGCACCACACAGGGCAAACTCGTCGCGGGAGGGCTGTTTTTCTTCTCCCGAGCTCTAAGTGACCAGACACAGCCACCCCCCGAGCTGAGGCACTGGCCCTGCTATTCCCCCCTTCTCTGAGGGGAGGCGCCTGGTTTGTGGCGTCTCAGATTCCGGGGTAAGATCCGTGGGCTCTGGAGTCAGACGACAGACTCCCCACCAGACACCCCAGTCCATCTTCCGGTCCTGGCCGCGCGCACAAAACCGTGCAGGGAGCAACGGGACTCGTCACCCCTCTTCTGTACCCCTCTAGCACCCCCCCTTGTCCCCGCCACCCGCTGACATCAGCATTGGAAGGCAACTAAAAACTCCCAGCGGGAGGCTGTGGCGGGCGTGGGAGAAGCCACCGAGCGCGGCCCTGTCCCACGGCCACTGCGCCCACACGGCAAGGGGGGTACCGCAGTGCCAGGGCGTGCGCACGGGGGGTGCCCCACGTGCGGGCAGTGGGGCGGCGCCAGGTCTCAGGCCTCGTGAGCAGACACACCGGTTAGCTGATGCGACAGACACGCAGGAAAGCGGTAAGCACATTCCCGGCACAGCCAGCGGGGCGCCCCCGCCCCAGGCCCTGGCCACGGCGCCCCGGAGCCCCTGAAGCGTGGGCGAAGCCAAAGCATGCAGGGCGCAGGCGCCGCCGCCCGGCACACACGCGGCGGGCGCTCACTTTCTCCCAACTGCTTCTGCAGCATCTGCAGCTCCTGCTGAGCCGCCGCCAAGGACACGGCGGGGGCCTCGCAGCAGCCCAGGAGGGGCGCGCCCGCCGGGCTGAAAGGCAGGAAACGGGGCGGCGCGGAGGGCGGCGGGAGGCCGCCCGGCCGGGGTGTGGAGGGGAGATGGAGGCCTAGAAAGAGTCGGGAAGAGGAGACACGTCATTAGAAGGGAGAGCGAGGGAGCGGCGAGAGGTGAGGAGGTGAAACTTCCCTGAGCAGACGACGCCTGGGGGCATCTTTCCTCAGTGGGGCGCGGCCGAGATGGCTCGTGGGTCCCTGCCCGGGGCTGGCCTGGCTGCGCCCCGCTCCAGTGCGGGTCGTGCGGACACGTCTATGTGGGGCGGGGGGCGTGGCTGTGACTGAGGCCCCGTTGGAGCCGGACTCAGCCATGGGGGGGCAGACAGGCCAGGACGGCTGTGCCTGAAGGCTCCGTGGGGAGGGGTCACGTTTCCAGCATGTCCCAGCCCCGCCCCCGGGACGAGACCACCTACTCCCGAACCCTCTCGGGACAGCGCGAGGACCTGCCTGACGAGGGCGGAGGCGGACGAGGACTCTGCGCGTCAAGGCGGATGGGGACAGACCTGAGAATCCCCAGTCCACGTGTCCACTCCCCAGACGGAAACAGCCTCGCCAAAGCGAGTCAGGCACAGCGGGTCCCAAGCCTCCCGCGGCCTTGGAAACGTGCATTTAAAAAGTCGTTCTCGGTGCCCATTCCGCACCCACCTACAGACGGGCCTTCAGGGCTCCCCAGCTGGGGTCGGACCGTGGAAGGTCGGTCACGACTGGAAGGGCATGGCTACAGCCTCAGCACCTTCCTCGCCCCGAGAGACTGTCGGAGTCAGGGCAGCACCTCGAAGATGGGGAGATTGCCAGTGACACCGCCCAGACATCCCTCAGGGAGGCGCCCTGATTGCAAGACCCTTGCCCTTCTGCTCCGTGAAACCCCACGGCATATGTCTACAGAGCTGGGTGAACAGTCCCCCATGAGTTCTTGTCCCCTCCGGCCCAGAAACTGAGGCCTGGCTCAGGAGGTGCGGGGACACTCCGTAAGATTTTGGCCGACTTCTCAGGAGACGCAGAGGCAGCAGGAGGGGCGGGCTGGCCTCACCGCAAGCCACACTGCAGGTGCGGGCACTTAGGGGGGTTCCTCGGGGGAAGCCGCCTGCCCAGCAAGTCCCCGAGGCCAGAGAGTGGCCTGGACACAGCAGGGCTGTCCCCGTCAGGAGCACGGGGCTGCTGACGTAATGTTGGGAGGCTGAAGCACCCTCAGGTGTGAGGTGCCCCACTGCGCAGAGGCCCGCGTGCAGATAAAGAGGGAACCAGAGCAGGGGGCAGGAGGCGTGAATTTCCCTTTGCTCTCTGGCTCCTGGAATCCCAGGAGAAACGTCGGCTCTTTGCTCCCCCAGGGTGAAAGGAGAGAAAGGAACCAAAACGTGCGCTTCACGATGATTCGCAACCGCCAGGCCCAGTGGGTAGCCGACCACAGTCTGCTGCGGGTCACTTATCTTTCTAGAACATTCACCACCAAGGGAAGCAGACACAACTAACGCTAAGACGGGCTCCCAACTGGCCCGGGACTGGATGTACTAGGGCCTGGCGGTGGGGACAGGCGGGGAGAGGGGGGCCCGCCTGCGGGCTGTGGCATACCTGGGTGGGCGCGGCCGGCCTCCTGGGGGGGGCTCTGGGGAGCTGGCAGGCTGGTGGGGTTGCCGCGGGGCTCGGCCTTAACCCCCTGAGAGGCACTGGCGGCTGCTGGTTTAGGAGACAGGACAGCAGGATGACTCGGGTGATGGATGGGATCTACAAGACCCACGAAGGAAAGAAAACGTTTGGCGGCTCCAGGGAAGTGGGGGCCAGCCCTGCAGCCAAGCAGGGGCGGGGACCAGGGCGAGCTCTGCTTTTAGGGCAAGCGCCAGCCAGCGCTGGGAGCTGTCCGGGGCTCTCAGCGAGGCCACCTCAGAGGGGACAGCGGGCTGGGACCACCGACCATGAGCCACACCAGGCAGGACCGGACCAGGAAAGCAGCTCGTGAGGGCACTGGGGAGGGTAAGATGTCCCCTCCGATGAAAAGGGTCAACCAGACACAGGCTGTGCCCAGGGGCAGGGGCAGGGGCAGGGAGGGCTGCCGTCTCCCCGCTGTGGCTCGAACATGCGTGGCAGAGGCCAGGTGGCAGACACTTGCAGGGTCAGGGGCTGCAAAGACGCCGACCCTGGGGGCCGGGGTCTGGCACTCAGCGCCCCAGCACGCTGTTCAGCCCGACGCACACCACGGCAGAACCCAAGGCCTGTGGAGGGGGCGCTCAGCCTCGACAAGGTGCCGCAGCCCAGAAAACGGGGGTTACCTGAGCAGCCAGGCGAGGCCTTCTTCTCTTCGCAGTGCGTGCACTCGCTGGCTGTGTCCATGTCGGAGCAGGCCTCCAGCTCGTCGGACAGGAACGAGGAGCTGCTGGGGGAGCGGGGCGAGTCGGACGGGGCGCGGCTGCTGCAGGGGGTGAGGGAGCGGGCGTCCAGCTTGGCCTGCAGCACCTCGATCACCTTCTCCTTCTCCTGCAGCTCCCTGCTGAGCCTGGGCGGAGGACACGGCGGAGCAAGGTCACTGACGAGCCAGGCCCGTCAAGGCGCACGGGGAGGGCCACTAGTTCGAGGGGCCGTTCCTGCGGAGAGCAGCCAAGGGGCCTCACCGCCGCTGGGTGGACAGCAGTGGGGCACGCGGTGTGAGCCGGAGCTGCCCTGCCCCGCGCAGTGGCCACGCCCCGCTGAGGACACGGGGACTTGCTGGGCCTCTGCGGCTCGTCTCTAAGCTGCTTTGACAAGTCTGGACGCCGGAGGCAAGCCCCGAGGGGCACACACCATCACCGGTGCCCGACGCCCTCTGATGCTGAGGTCCAGCCTGTGCATGAGCCCAGGGCGGGTTCAGATGTCTGGGAAGCACTAGGGGCCCGAAGCCCACCAGGACACAAAGGACCCGGCTAGCGGCTGCCGCGGGCTCCGGCCGCAGCTCAGGGCGCAGTAAGGCCCACGTGCCCACTCCTTGAAGGCTGACTCTGGAGGGGATGTGCTCCCCGGGGTCTTTCACGGGGTTCCGTGATGTGTTTTATTTCCCCCAAGCAACTGGGCGACTATTGAACCAGCTGCCATCTCCGTTCGGGGAAAGTCAAAAAGCACAGCCTGGCCTTGGCACACACCCAGGAAAGCAGAGCCCACAGGGTGCCGAGAGCCCCTGGGAGCAGCTCAGTTTTGGGCAGAATGACTACGAGGCTAAGCCCGAGGATAAATATGCAAGTAGAGATCAAGGGAACGGCAGCAAAAGAGAGTAAAGAAGTCAAAACATCAGCAGGTGTTCCATGAAAAAATTATCCCATTACAGTGAGTACACCCCTCCACCCCCCAAGCTGCTGCTCCTGTGGGCCCCCTGGGCCATCCCCCTGGTTCTAGTTCGAGTTACCTGAGGGCTAGCGGTTCAAGTCCAGCTTGATCTTTTTCACTTTTATGATCCTCTGCAAACAAATTTAGAAACAGTAAGAGACTTAACGGGGTCCACGCCACACATCACAAATGCAGGGCCTGCTTCAAACACAGACTGGAGGGCTCTGTCGGGGCATGCCGGAGCAGCCTCCTGGAGGGTCTCAGACTGGGCTTGGGGGGACCTGGAAGGCTTCCCCAAGCTCCAGACAGACCTTCCCCAACCTCGGGCCATCCTTGGAAGAAAGAAGTCGCTGTCACAACTTCCTCTGCCCTAAATCAGTCGAAGATGTTTAGAAGGCGCCTGCCGGCGTCCCTCTGGAATATTCGCGCCTCCAAGCTTGATTTCCAGGTATGTGGCCGCGTGTCCCATCGCAGAGGCCGTGTGGCACCTACTCCTCTCCTGCAAACAGCTCTGTCCCCCCTCTGCCTCCGGGACACGGGCAGCTGGACCCCAGACTGACCTGCCATGAGCCCTCGGGTGCTCGCAGGAGATTCTAAGTAAAGGATTCCCACGACTACCTAACTCCTGACGCTGGTACCACAACATCCGGTGCCTAAACCATGCCCCAAAGGGTCCGGTGCCTTATGCACCGTGTGAAGCACATTCCCAGAAGACACGGCAGCCAATGAGGAGAAGATGCCAGGCTAAGTCACCAGCCCAGAGCAAACGCCTGGGTCTCGTGCTTCTTATTTTGGGGCTCATTTTGCTGTCTGGAGCGCCCCAGGCTCATTCCCTTTCTCCTCAGCACTGGATGACGCAGCCTCCTTCCCTAAGCATCACACCCCACGATGCCGAAGTGCCCACAGTGGCAAAGATGGCGCCTCCGACCCTGCGTCCTGACTCTGGGGGGCCCCGGGAGATGAAGACAGTGTGGGACTCTGGGTCGAAAAGCTCCCGGGGAGGCGTGGCGGGCACCTGGGCAGGGCTGGGGCGTGACGGAGAGGGTCCCCAGCACCCCACCGGCCCAACTTACTGGTGCTGAGCTTACAGGTGAGCCTCTCGGTCAGCTGGCCTCCCTGGGCGAGCTGCTCGCGGAAACTCTGCCCCAGGTAGTAGTCGATGTCGTTGCTCCTCAGGAGATCCTCGAACGATTTCACTGTGTCCTTTGCATGCTGGGTGAGAAGATAGCAGATCCCTCTCCCTTCTCGTATTTTCTGGCGCAGGTAGGATAGTTCTCGGGCCTGATCCTGAATCAGGGAATCGTATTTCCTAATGCAGGAAAGATGAGGAAGAGAAAAGGGGGAGTGAGAAGTTATGGTGGCTTCGGGGGACATTTCTATGAGAACGTGTCCAGGGAATCCCCTCCGGCAGAGCCCCTCAAAAAGAGATGCTGAAGTGTAAATTCTGCTCAGAGGAGCTATTGTGTCAAGCAGTGTAGTTGGCTGCTGTCCTTCCACTGCTGTGGATCTGCTACTCCTAGGCCCAGAGTGAGCCCGGAGTCTCCTGGGGCACAGAGCAGAGGGTGGGCTGCCGGGGGCCCCCAACGGGCACTACACAGAAACTGAGCAGAACCGCTGAGTCCTGGGGGTGACCTTGCAGCAGGACAGGCCCTCTCGTGTCTTCCAGCTCAAAGGCCTGGGGCAGACGGGTCGTGGGAAGACGGTCAGAAGACCCAGAGGACAAGGCCCATGCAGCGGGCTCTGCTGCTCTCAGCAGGCAGGGGTGCTATTCCCCTTAAATCTGGAAGGGCTCTGTGGCCACTTTGACCAGTGTCACAGAGAGGGAGGGACACTGCCAACTGGCCTGGAGACTTCTACTTTCTGTCTTTTAGAAAGCGGTTGCCATGTGGAAGGGGCACTGCCCTGTAGCCACCAGCCCAGGGGAGGCCACAGGGCACCAGAAGCCACACACAGAGAGGGGGCGGGGGCAACACACCACCAGGCCAAGGCAGCTGCGTCCAGCCCGGGCAGACACTGCGGGTGGGGGATCCCCGCTCCCACGGACAGCAGCCCCGTGGGCAACTCGCCCCCCCAAGAGTCACCCAGCTGAGCCCAGTCGGTCCACAGAACGTATCGTGTAGGCCACCAAGCTCTGAGGCGGTTGGCTGCTCGCGCCAGTATCAGGGCAGGTGCCAGCAGGGTGTCCGCCCAGTGCCCTGCAGCACGAAGCATCCGTCCAAATCCCAATCACGGCACCGGGACCGAGGGCTCAGCATGCGGGCGTGATAAGAAGCTACGCGTGAGCTCATTCAACTCTAATAAGCAGCCGTAAGAAAGGCTCTTTTAGCCCCACTCAACAGGCAGAGAAACAGGCTCGGAGAAGAGGGAGGCTGTGAGCAAGTAAGTGCCAGACTAGGCTTCCAGCCCCAGCTGCCGGCCCCATGGCGCAGGAGCCGTATTTCCTGCTTGATGACTATGTCTCTGCCAGGGGAGCCAGATGCCTAGCGCGGCTGCAGGTCTGCGGGGCTTTCTTCAGACCTGCCCCGACCACCCTGCCAGGCCCCCGCGGTCTGCCGGCCGCTGCCTCCGCACACGCTCAGACATTGCAACGGGGCTGGCCGCACTGCCCTTACCCCGGCCAGGAGGCGGATCTCAGCTCCTCGGCCAGCTTCCCCCCCAGCCCCGCTTGGGGGAGCTGGGCCTCCAGCTGCGCCACTCTCTGGATCAGGCCACCCAGATCCTTTTTAGCCTGGAGCCCTGGGGGGCAGAAAGCCCCGGTGCCGTCGGACAGCCACTCCTCATCCTCGTCAGTGACGCTGTGGGGCGAAGACCCCTCAAGGGGGCCGACGGCCTTTAGCTTCCGGGGTCTCTCCAGGCTGGAGGAGTAGTCACTTGTCACCGAGAGGGACCGGACCCGGCTCTTGAGGTTCTGGATGACCTTGTTTGCGTTCTGCAGCTGCGTCTTCAGGTCTCGGATGTTCTTACGCAGGACGGGGACGTCCTCTGACTTCCCGTGGGCCTGGGACGCCTCCTGCTTCCCCAGCTGGCTCTCCAGAGACGTCCGCCCCGGGGAGCTGGTCTGGGGGGCGTCCAGGCGGCCCGTTTGGGAGCACAGCCCGTCCATCAGGAAGGAGTCCCCGAGGCTGTCGTGCTCCTCGCACTCTGCAAAAAACAGCAAGACATCCATCGTCCCGCACGAGGGCATGCTGCGGCCGCCCCTGCACGGTGGGCGGGGATGGCGCGGGACACGCGCCCGCCGGCCCGGCACTGTGCTGGCCACTACTGTGCTTTCTAGTCTCGCCCCTCAGGTCAGCTGCGGACACCTCCTGTTGTACTGAGTGTGTTTTTCCTTTTCAATTTCGATTCGGTCAACGTCCCAGCAGTCACAGCCCTGTCATAATGGGAGAAACCGCTCTTCACGTACGGCTTACGGAGTCTCCAAAGCTCCCTGGGCCCTTTCATTAACCAGGAAGCGTTGGCATTTTTTTTCTGCATAATAATTCATCGGATAGGACATTTTAAAAATGAATAGCCGTTGGTGAGAACTAACCGCGGAAATTCAGACTCACACTCAGTCTCGTTTGGGGCAAGAGTTCTCCAAATGCTCTACCCCTCATTAGTGCTGGGGCTTCTTCAATCTCCAGCAGCCCCTCGCCCACCTGCGTGCCTCAGCCTTGGGGCTGGAATGCGGAGCAGCGCCCGAGCGTGGGGGCTGGCTCTCGGGGGCCGGTGAGCCCGGTACTCAAGCTCTCACCGGGGCTGGTGGTCTCCTCCCGCTCCGCTTCGTGCTCGCTGCGGCCGCAGGTCTCGTAGCCCAGGTCCTGGAGGTCCGCCTGGACCTGCTTGCTGTCTTGCCTCACCAAGGATTCGCCTGCTGGAAAGAGACGGAGGGCGCTGCAGAGGAGCCGAATTCCCCACGCCCGCCCTTGGCCTCTGTGGCCCTAAGCAGCAGAGTCTCAGCACCCCCCAAGGACGCGCTGGCCTTTGCCATCCACAGCCCCGTCAGAGAACCTGAGCTCACAGCTCCGGCACCTGGAAGCTGGCTATTTACTGCCTGCTATCGTCTGGGGAAGCCCCAGTGAAGCCGTGTTTGAGAGGAAATGAACAGAGCCCTGAGGCTGTAGATCGATACTGCCCGGTAAGGTGGCTCCTAGCCAGATGTGGCTATTTTATGTAAATTAGCTAAAATTTAATAAAACTTTAAATTTTGAGTTGAACTGGCTACACTTCATGCACCCCATATAACCACATGTGAAGTCGACAGAGGACGGTTTTATGGGAATGTATTCTGGAAGAGTCTGATGCGGGACAAAGAGGTGCAGAGCGCGTAAGGAGTGTGGGACCACACCAGACACCAGCAAAGCCACGTGTGCCCTTTCCTGCCTCTACTCTCCCTGCCCAAGCGCTTTCTCTGTTCCTCTCTGCCATCTGCAAACTGAAGTTGGATGTCGCCTCCCACGATTCCAGGACAATGGTCAGGGTTAAACTTGCTGGGAGGCTGGGCAAGAGAAGCGAAGTGTGCAAGACACGTGGCCGCTCGGGGGGGCAGAGAGCGCCTCGGGGTGTGTGACTTACCGAACATGACCCTGTACTTCTCCAGCTGGTTGGCCTGGGCAAAGACAGTGGCTTCCGATATCAGCAGCTTCTCCTGCAGGTCCTGGTAGCGCTGTCTGCACTGTGCCAGCTGGGAGCGCAGGTGCTTGGTGGACCCCAGGAGGCCGCATTCGGGCCGAGGCCCAGGGTCCCGGGCCTGGGGCCGGTTATCCAGCTGTGAAAGGGGCCAGCTCAGGGTCAGGGGCAGCCCGAGGTCACGTGTCTCCCTGCCCCTTCCCCGCCCACCACAGGGTCCCTTGTGCCACTTGGCCGTTCCCGGCTACCCAGACAGCTCCTGCAGCGCGGGGCTCATGTTGGATGCGGCTCGGGGGCCACAGCCCAGAACGACAGCACCTCTCAAGCCTACTGAGGGGCGCTCGGTGGGACTGTCCCTCAGATGAAAAGAAGGTGAAAGGCTGCCCTCGCTGCTCCTGCACTCCTGCCTCTGTGCTCCCTCGGGGCCCTCTGCCTCTCCATTCTACCTCACTGTCAGCAAAGCCCTGTCCCTAAGAGGATGCTGACACCCGTCTGAGGCCCAGGAAGAGACACCGGATGAGCTTGACGAAGACGGCGGTGATCGGGGGTCTGTGATCACCCCCTTGTCTGGCCCAGGCCTCTGGCACTGCTCCCCGGTGAAACCATCTGGTTTTGTGCCACCGTCCCCCATTGCGGAGCCCTTGAAGGGCAGAGACCAGGCCTCCTGGCCTGATGTGTTATCTGGGAAACTAAGCACTCAAGGAAGACACATGTAAAACAAATCACTTGCGATACCACGAGAGGATGCTGGCACAGCGCTCTGTGGGCAGGCAGTGGAGGAAGACCGTTCCGGGCCCTCGGCGCCTCCTGACCCCCGAGGCGGGACCCTTCTTCACGGGGCTTCATGCCACCTGACCCCACACTCACGTGGTGGGCGTCCACTGGGAGGGCCGCCCCGAGGTGGAGGCTCTGGGGTCTCACAGCCGCAGCCGCCTCTTCCTGGCGCTGGGGCCTCCCCGGCGGGGCAGCCAGCTCCGTGCTCCTGTCCGTCTGCTGGGCCAGCGGTGCCGGGAGCTCCGGCATCAGTTTGCCGTTCCCCTCCCGGCTGCTCAGCACCAGCTGTTCTTTGAGGAGGCTGATGATGTTGTGGGCGTTCTTCAGCTTTCTCTGGAGCTTTCTGAACTCAGCCTGAAGGCTGCTCTCATTCAGGTCCCCTTTGGCTCCCACAGTCTCCGCGCTCCCCTCCTCCTTGTCTTCCTCCATCTCCCATCCATCAGACATCGCTTCTCCCATCTGCTCCTTCAGCTCTGCATTCTCCAGGCACAGGCTCAGCATGGTGTTCCTGCGGGACACACTCGGTCTGGTCTCGGCCCGCCACTCGCGTCTCAACCTGCCATAGAGGCCCCCAGCCCCCCAGAATGAGATGGCCCAGAGACCTACAGTAAATGCTCCCTTATGTCACAGATGAGGAAACCAAGACACAGAAAGAGGGAGAGGCTTGCCTGTGCCCCCACGGCTGCTCAGGGACAGCACCACCACTCAAACCTTGGACTCACACACCTGGCCCAGCCGGGCCCAGGGCCCCCAGCCCACCCAGACTCAGGGCCCCCAGCCCACCCGGGCCCAGGGCCCCCAGCCCACCCGGGCCCAGGGCCCCCAGCCCACCCGGACCCAGGGCCCCCAGCCCACCCGGGCCCAGGGCCCCCAGCCCACCCGGGCCCAGGGCCCCCAGCCCACCCAGACTCAGGGCCCCCAGCCCACCCGGACTCAGGGCCCCCAGCCCACCCGGGCCCAGGGAACCCAGCCCACCCGGACTCAGGGCCCCCAGCCTCACGTTCTAATGTTCAGTGGCTTCTGGAATAAACAAGGGCACTTGTACTCTTAAGAAGGAAGGAGGACCTTGCCTGGGACAAATTTATTATTATGGTTTCTACAATTCTCTTATTTCTCATCAGTCCCTTTTAACCACTAGATGAGAGACTGGAACCTACAAACACAGAAGAAACAGATGATTCCAATCAGAGCGACACCCAAGGCGCTCCCGGAACTGTCTGCTTCCCTCCGGCTCTCGCGGCGGGAGGGCGTCTTCCTGAGCCGTGGAGCCTGCCGGGCCACCCCGTTCCCCCGGAGCCTCCCCAGTGTCTGCGGCACGAAACACTCCCCCTTGGTGAAAAAATGGGCCAAACAACTAATTTTCACCAGACACTGCAGACCCACTTTCACTTTTCACCCAGCCCTTTCCTGGCAACAACATGCCCTTACCTCGTCGAGCCGCCTATGTAACAGAAGGATGGCAGCGCCCGCTGGGTTATTGGCTCGCAAATGCAATGGCACACACAGTGTCTGGCTCGGGATCGGCAGCAGGGAAGCTACTGTACCCCGCTGTACTAGTGGCCAGCCGGCCGGGCAACACCAGATCCCTACGAGGGGCTCGTTAAAAAGCCTTACAGCTCAGGCCAGGATGGACCTGCCAGCTCCGCAGGAGAGCCTCGAGCACCATGAACTAGAAGGTTGACGGAAGAGACAGACGGAACGAGGAATTCACCATGGGCCGATCAGCCATTGGCTGTGACCCTGGATTGGTTTTCTCAGAATCCTGGAGTCTTGGAGCCAAGAGCAAAGTCTCTCTTCACGTGAATCAAGGAAGAAAGCACTTCAGATGTGGAAACCCTTCCTTCTCTGGGGCAGTTTCCTCGATGGAGAAAAAGGGGCAGGGATTTTACCAAAACTGAGGTAGAGCAGGGAGAGAAAGGGATGCATGTGTAGTAGAGGAGGGAACATTTAATGTTGTATGTTTGGGGGAAAACCTACTGTTTCCACCACACATGAGTGCAAGAAGAGGTCGGCAAAATCTGCGTGAAAGATGGAGAGGCGAGTCACACACACCCCATCGATGTTATCGATGATGGTTCAGAGTGGGTGGAGACTCAAATCGGAGTTTCAGGTCAGGAAGTCCAGGGAATAAAGACAATAATCACGAGAGGCCTCTGCGTGTGGTCTGACTGTAGGTTCAACTGCGGAACCGAAAGAGATGTGCTCCTGTTCTTCCCGTGACAACACAACTCGGTGTACACACGCACGCTTTAAACTAGGGTACAGGCATCAGCGTACAGATATGTACACATCTGCTTTAGGTCAGTAGAACATAAGGAGAGACATATGATAATACAGAGTAAATGAACCAGCATCAAGAATAATCAAAAGAATGTTAATGTTAAAAATTGTCCAGGGAGATCCCATGGACAGTCAGGCCGCCCTGGGTCACTAGAACTTTCTAGGCTTGTGTTTCCTTGACCATGAAACAAGGACCACTCAGATGCCAAGGTCCTCTTCAGCTTATGCTATGACCCAGGGACACTTCAGTGCCAAGAGGGCAACAGGACATGAGCTGGGAGTTGTATTTCTGAACAAAGGCGCTGACGATTACGGGCCTCGGAATCAATGGATGGTCTCCCCCTACACTATCAGCATCTTTAAAAAAAGCCATTGATGACAGAGCGCCCAACACAGGCCGCGCATCTCCTTGGTGGGTCCCCTGCCTGGGGGGTGTCCTACCTGATGTGGGCCACGGAGGAGAACCCGGCTTCCTCGATTTGAGCCTTTAGCTCCTTCAGCTGCCCCTCGGCCGCCCTCTGCGCCTCTCGGTGCTGGTGGATCTCAGCCCTCAGGCGGAGCATTTCCTCCTGAAGACCCCTGGTACGGTCCCCTCCTCGAGGGGAAGGCGGGGCAAGAGAGGCGTTCTGGGTCTCCGCAGCTGCCAGGCTTTTCTCCAAAGCCACCTTGATGAGCTGAAAGAGAATTGCAGTGTAAAGAAGTGAGGCCATCAGAAAGACAGAGGAAACACCAGGTCGCAAAAGTACATTTAATGGGAATGAAAGAGGCAGACCTAAAATGAGCTTTCCCCCCAAGACTTCCTCAGCCACGAGGGCCCTTGAGGCCGGCTTGCGGGGGAGGACGCACCGCAGGGGAGGGAGGAGCAGGAAGGGAAGACCCCAGAGCGGGGCGAGAGAACCACGAGCATATAACAAATTAGAAATACACACGGACCACTGAGGGCTAAACAGCCAGTTCTTCTATGCCAAAAAATAAATCTTAAAAAAAAACAACAACAAAACAGGAATGTGTGGCGATCTTTCCTCCCTGGGGACGGAGCTCCCACCTCTTCACAAATCAGAAGATGTGCTGGCACTTGGGTCTTTGCCTCCGAGATCAGGCTGCGGACAGCAGAGCCCAAAGCCTGAGACCTGCCTAGAGCTCAGTCTCCAAACAAAACAGCGACTAAGCGCGAGGAGGCGGGGTTCCCAGTCACAGGGCCAGAATGTGGGTGCAGCTGAAGGCAGGACAAAGCTCCGCAGACAGGTCATCTCTCCTGCAGGGACGGGGGGTAGAGGGCAGGCAGCCTGCCCAGCACCCAGTACCCTTTCTGGTTTACACCGGAGTTGCTACTGCCCGCTTGGACACGCCCAAGTTCAAGCACGTGAGAAGCAGGGCAGGAACTTCCCAACACCTTTCTTTGTTTTTTTTTTTGAGGATATTCTTGAAATTACTCCTCAGTGCTTCAACTAAAGCAGATCCTATCATTTTTCCCCAAGTGTGAGCTTTTTTCAACGGTCAGGCTTTTGAGGGCTCACCTTGGCCTCCCCCCTAGTCTGTTTTTTTTTTAGATTTATTTATTTATGCATACAAGCTGGGGTATAGGCCAGAGGCGTGGGGCGGCGAGAGGGTTCACCAAAGACAGACCGGGGAGCAGAACAGTCAGATAGACAGAAATACACTGCTGAGGGGAGCAGCAGCCGAGGCAGGAGAGGTCTGCCACACCATGCGGGAATCTCCCCGGCTGGGCGTCGAACTTGCGTCGCCGCTGCCGACAGCTCCACAGCGCAGCGCTTAACCGCTGCGCCACCAGGGAGACCTAATTACTTGCTTTATACCTTCATTCAGGTCACAACTGAATCAACACGACAGGGCCTGGGGCACCTGAAGTGACTGAGACAGCTGCCTGACCTGGCACGGCCACTGCGGTCAGTGACCGCCTTTGGCCTCCTAGCAAAGCCTGGCAAATGTAGGCTGCGAGTATGGGGGTGCTGGCTCACGGCACAGCTGTGCCCCGACACTTAGCGGCACAGCCACTGAGGCCGAGGAGAAGCGAGTCCTTGTCAAGGAAGGAAGACCCTGTGACATGCTGCTTATCCCCAGGAATCCAGCTCCACCGGGGACTGTGGGCCTGGGCCCTGGGAGGCTCCGGGGGGGTGTCTGCCCTGGGGAGTTCCACCGCCAGGCTGCATGAGGCCCATGGCTGGTTCCGCACGTGCCACCAGCACGCGGGACAAAATCAGGGAAGAGGGACCGGACAAAACCACTTTTGAAAGTTCGCTCACTCCTCACCTAACCTGGGTGACATAGTGTGTCTGCAGAAACTCTTTCCAACCAACCTAACTGGGCATTGCCACCGGCTGTGAATATGGACACCCACCTTTTCCAGACCTTCAGGGTTTCTCCCGCTTAAAGGAAAGTCTGACGTCCATGATGCTAACCTCCTTTATAAGTGCTTTCTTCAAATGCATGGGATCTTCTTCTACTGATTTAAATACACCTAGTTTCTCTAAAAAGAAAAATAAAGGACCCATGGAGTGTCAATGGGAGGGAGCTTAAGGTTTATCTGGTCTCATTTTCCACTTTTAAATGAGAAAATAGCCCTTACCTGTGGCCAGGTAATTTGGGTTTTCCTATTTCCCTCTTAAAGGAAGCTTATTTTGGCGAACTTGTCATTAAATTTTCATTCATGAAAAGTGACTTGAGATCTAGCTTTTACATTAGTTTTTGTCATCTATGAAAAGCTAGTGTTTCTCTTTCTCCCTCCAGATAAAGCCCCTGGGCTTCCAGCACCTGTGACATGAATTCTTTAGGGTTATTGTTAATCGCATCTCTTAAAGGTATTTTTCACGTTTCTTAATACTTCTGTTTTTTGCATGTACAGTGTGATTCAGCACTTGTGTGCTGGATTCCTGCTTGCCCTGTGAGGTCTGCATGCTGGCCTGACGTCTTCACTGCACGGAGTTATTTTTCACCCTGTCGCTTCACAGCTTTCATGGCGCGAGCCAGTGCTCATGGAGTTAGAGGCATCAGAGATGATCTTTTTCAGATTCAGAACCCTAAGCCTCCTGACTTTTTCCTCCTTCTTTGAAGATAGGGATTGACTGTTCCAGTTTCTTTCACAGGAATTTCTCAGGGGTTATTCATAGCTCTCATTCTGCTTAAGAACGGAATTTAGGGGCCTCCCTGGTGGCACAGCGCTTAACCGGAGCTGTCAGCCCGCCCAGCCGGGAAGATTCCCACATGGTGCGGCAGACCTCTCCTGTCTACCCCTTGCTCCCCTCAGCAGTGTATTTCCGTCAATCTGCCTGTTCTGCTCCCCACTCTGTCTCTGGTGAACCCTCTCACTGCCCCATCCCTCTGGCCTGCACCCCAGCTTGTATGCAAAAATAAATCTTATATAAAAAAAAAAGAATGGAATTTAGGGGAGATACCTGAGGAAAACTACTGTCATGGCAGACCTGAGATTTCCTGACTAGGGTGAGTACAAATATCAGAACAAAGCAACTGGTTTGGCCAAATGGTGGTGTTTGCATTGGGAGGGACGGATGTGTGTTGGGGAAGACTGTGTGTGCTGGAGGTAGCAGGGAGCTTGGACTTGAGAATTAAGTCTATAAGGACACAACGAGGATGAGTTCGGGGCCTCATCTTAAGGGACCTTTCCATGGAAACAAGCAAACACATTTTTGAGAATCTGGACACAAAATATTTACGGCAAAATGAGTTTTATTTCATCGGTAGCAGGAGAGTCACACCCTCAGACTCCAAAAAAGTTGAAGTAAATTTACAATGAGTTCACATACCTCCTCCCCCAAACAGAAGACTGTCAAGGAAAGGTGATGGAAAGAATGGGTGCTTACCCAAGATATCCTTCATCCAACAGATATATACCTTGTCTATTATGAGTCAAGCCCCGATCCAAAGGTCTGTTAATGGAGAATTGCTAAGTATCTACTACGCCAAGGAATAGGGCCGACACTGCAAGGGGAACACAAGTCCCCCATGTAAGGGTGTCACCCAGTGTTGAAAACTGCCCTCAGAACGCGGTCTGGTTGTATTTCCACACTAAGCTATAATAAAGAGGCTGAAGGAGAAGTGGCTTTACAAACCAGTTAGCCTACAACTGAGAAGTAGGGGACAGGAACTGCACCGCCAGGGAGAGTTTAGACAAGGCCGATCACTCTCTGGCTGTCTTCGTACCTGTGTCCCTGTTCATTTGTTCTGAAGTTAATCTTGTCCCATAGCACAACAGCCACCAGTGACCTGCGGACACCCCAATCTAGCTCAGTCTTAGAGTGGACATTTGCTCCTCCTGTGGACCCCTCTTTCTTACTCAACATGCTCAATGAAACCAGGGAGGGAAAAGTAGAGGGATCTGATTGCTGGGTCGGTGGCGTCCACCACTTAAGTCACGAGCATGGCTAGGTGGATTCAGAAGCAGCAGACCAAACAAACGGGGAGGCAGCTCATGCAGGAACTTGGGGAGCAGCACGGGATAGGAAGGGTTAGAACAGCAAAGAGGGGGTCTCGGGAGAAGAAAAAGAAACTGTGTTGAGGAGATGAGCTAATCCAGATAACGACAGGTGTCCTCGAGAGCAAAGACTGTGCTGCGTCTTGTGAGACTTGGGTTTGCTCACGGGGCCGTTTTTGTGGGCTTATTCGCTGTCTCCTCTTGTTCTCAGGCAGGAAATATAGAGGCAGGCCCCGGTTTCCTAACAGTCCACGGAAACTATCACTGGAAAGCCCCAGCTGTTGCTGCAGGGAGGTCCACACTCTCCCTCAGCGCTCAGCGTCCAGCGTGGCCGGCTTAGGAGAGGGCTGGCTAAGCGGGCAGGGTGACGCGATGGGAGGTCAGGGTCACGCTCGGTGACGTCATCTCTGAGGCCCAGGGGCTTCCTGCTCTTGGCTTGAGACCATGCTGGTCAGACCTTCACTGATGGGCCAAGCTCTCGGACGTGACGGGGGTTCGCTCTTGCACGTGTCCCTTGCTGGTCGCTGAGGGGCCCCAACCTGGGCAGTGGGTCCAGTTGCCCAACACAATTCTCTTTTGTCTGCTGAGATCTCCCCGAGAAAACACCTTGCTGCGGCAGCGTCCTGTCCGCTTGGACGTTCTCAGGGAGCACTCTCCCGAGCGGGGCCGGGCCCCCCACAGCCCAAGCCGGCCTTGGGTGGCTCCTGTCTTCTGTGCTGTGTCTGTTACAACAGCCAAGAGGGGAAGCGCCCCGGTCTTGTTGTAAGTAAACCTTCTTCTGAAGTTACAGCTACAGAGGATACATGGGAGCAGAGGGGGTCGGAGGGGGTGGAGGCAGGTGTGAGAGAGGGGAGCACAGAACAGTGGGGAGGCCGGAGGGGGAGGTGGCGTGAGGGCAGGGGCAGGCGAGTGACAGAAGCTCAGGGAGAACAGGACGAGACTGGGGACTGGGTGACAGGAGAAGACAGCTCCTCGCTCTAGGTCTACAGGGGCTGCGGGAGGTCACCAGACCTCGAAGGCCGCTGAGCCGCCACCCCGGGCCCCGGAGCCTGAGACTTACTTGCGGGTGGCTGTTCTGTGCAGCCTCCTCTTCGATACTGTCGGTGAATTCCGTGCTTGCATCCTCGGTGTCGTCCCCCGCAGCTGCACCTGGGGGGAAACCCAGAGGAGAAAGGTGACTCCCTTCACAGATGGCGCCCAGACAGCAGGTAAAATGACAAGCCTCTGCCATGCGCCTCTGACTTCCTCCTTTCCCTGCTTGCAGGGCCCTGTACCCTGTACGGCAGGGCTGCGGGAGCCCGGGGGCCGAGTGTGCAGAGGAGCCTGCTCGCCGAGTCCCTCGTACTGTCCTTTCACACTCAAGCTTAAGCCGCAGGCGTGAGCTGACTCTCGTTCGAGGCCCAAGGACACAGCTGCCCCATAGCATGGTGGTGGTGAGCACGGACTTCCAGCAAGCCCCCCTACTCCCGGTCTAGGTTATGTAACAACTTTCACGTCTGCAAAATGAGCTGATGTGACCCCCTTTTGCCCCACATGCTAGAGCTCCCGGACTTCCCGCGGGTCAGAGCGGCCCTACTCCTCCCACAGCGCCCATTACTGGGTCAGTTTGCGCAGGGGACAGTCTGGCCGGGGCCTGTGTCTTAGAGAAATCAGGTCCAGAAGCACAGAACGGATCAGGTGTTTCCTAACCTCTCCTCTGACGCCGCCTCCTGTCTCTCAGATCTTGTCTAATGCCAACGTTCTGTTTTGGTTTCTTCAAGTGGAATCAAATTCATTCTCTCTCTCCCCAAAGACAGATCCAGTCACCCTGGGCAGACACCCCCCACGCTCTCACCAAGGCACGAGGAGCTGGAGTCTGTGGCCTGGTCCAAGGTAGGTACAGAACTGTCCCACAGACGTGTTTTTGCAGCTCTCTGCCGCAGGCCCGTGCACAGACCCATCACAGGCCGCTACTGAGCACTGCGAGTGTGGCTGGCGCGACTGAGGAGCTGCATTTTTATTCAATTCAAATTCACACAGCTATGTAAGGCCAGTGGCCACCATACTGGACACAGGTGTAGGGCATGTCTTCCTTCACGTTTGTTAGACTAACAGGGTCCATGGAACTTTAGATTAAGACCTGGGACTCACATTGCTGATTATTCTGAAAATACAGGCTGTCTCATGGTTAGTTCATTTGAACACTAAAGAAAACCTACGGTGACACCCCCTGGGTTTTACAGAACCAGCCCAAGAAGAGAAACTTGAGATCTGGTCTGATCTAGGCCTTGGCAACCAGTATCTTAAAAGTACCTGCTCTCACTGGGCCCGAAGGATTTCGTAACCTGTCCAGGTCACTCAGTAAGGCCTGGCAGGACTAACTCACAGTCCCTTCTGGTGAGAAAGCACAGCTTTATCTCTGTTTCTTCCTCCAAGACAAGGAAGCTGTTCCTGAGCCCAGACGCCTGACGAAGAGCAGCTCTGTGTGGGCAAGGAACATTCACCACCTTCTGCAGGTAGAACAGGGGCAACTCACATCTGTGTTCCTTCTCTTGGCCTCTGAAGTTGATGTCAGAATGTTTGCAATGACCCAGGCTGTCCTGAAAGTACTGAAAGGTAGTAAGAAGCATGTTGTCCTAACAACCGAATCTTACAAGTTCCAGGAACGTGGTCACTTCGCACAATAGATGCCGTGATATTGTCACAGGGCAGAGCCCTGTCTGCAAAGCCCTAACCACAGGAGGCACCTCTACCAGCAGCAGCTGAGCTTTGGAGCAGACACTGTAGGATGGAGCTGTTCAGACATGCTCTTCCAAAGCAGCCGAGAACCACCTCACTCGGGCACGGTCGCTTAGGACTGGATGCGTGCCTTCCCGCCATGACGGCTGCAACGGAGGCTCACTGAGCCCAGGAGGCAAATCTATGGAGGACCTCCATCACAGGATGCCTGCCTTGGAAAATCTTTTCCTGCACAACAGTAGAGATCAGAATCCTATTTTTTCTGCAAAGACAAGGCATTCCCTCACTGAGGGGCAGATGAAGAGAATATACTTTTCACCTTGATTCCCTTCTGAGTGTTGGACTAGAAAATTAACCTGTGATTGGAGAAAGTGCAGCTTGGTAAGGTCGGGACACTCGTCCCCAGATCATTCTTAGTGGTTGTGTAGCCAGGGTGGGCCTCATCCAAGAGGATTCGGTTCTGGGTTCCAGGAGCACGGGAAGTGGGGGCTGATCACTCACTACACGGCGATGGTCACTGGCCTGCACACAGCACTGCCTGCTCCCCACTCACCCTCGTCGGCCCACCTGGTGGTACGTGCACATTTCTAGGTAACGTGCTCTCTCTAGTTCATTCAAGAGCGGTATTCCTTGGCTTCGACTCCAGGAGTTAGGTGAGGGCCAGGCAAGGATGCCCATCTCCTGCCAATACTCTGCTCCATGGGGTGTTTTCCTTATACTTTTTTTTTTTAAGATTTATTTATACATACAAACTGGGGTACAGGCCAGAGGTGTGGGGCGGCGAGAGGGTTCACCAGAGACAGAGCGGGGAGCTGAACAGGCAGATCAGAAATACACTGCTGAGGGGAGCAGCGGGCGAGGCAGGAGAGGTCTGCTGCGCCATGTGGGAACCTCCCTGGCTGAGTGTCGAACTCACATCGCAGCTGCCGACAGCTCCACAGCGCAGCACTTAACCTCTGCGCCACCAGGGAGGCCCCCTTATTTGTTTTTTTTTTTTAGCTACAATAGCTTATAACCTTCCTTGAGGAAGTTGCAAGGGTTGTTAAGTCTCTTATCAATTTGAATCAGAATGCTGAAAGCATGCGTTTTTGAGGGGGAGAATAAAGCTGAAAATATTTTATAGAAAATATTGGAATGAATTACCCCGCACAAGGTCCTTTATGTTAATTTATATTAGCCATCGCTTCTTCTGTTATTAATTCTAAGCAAATGGCAGTAACGTAACTTCTCTTTTCCAAGGAACACCACACTATGCTCAGATCTTGGAGTCAGATTTAAAGATACTGTGCTTGATATTGATGAACTTACTACTTATTTTTTCATAAATATGAAATAAAATGGTCTGTCACCTTCGAGACTTTGAAAGCTAAGAATCTATTAATTTTAACTTGTGTCTCTAGGTTTGGATGTTTTATTAGAAAGTTTTATTTGAGGCTTTGATGCTGGTTCTCAAGTTGCTGTTCCAAGCTCTGGATGGAGATGGCACCAAAATCTTTTATTTTTTTAGATTAGAAAATTATTTTCTACCAGCTATCTTCTTCTATAAAACACATAGGAATAAGTTTCTAAACTACTATAAAATCCTTGGGGGAAAACGGATACTTCTGTGGGGCTTCTCACCTTGAGGGTAATTAAGAGCCAGGCGCCAGATTATCAGATTTCTGCTCTGCCATTGGTCATTTCCGCTTAGGCCAGTTGTCACCTCCTCCTAACTCAGCTTTCTCTCTTCTTAGGGCTAAGAGTGACAGCCACTCTCTCTGGCTGTAGTGAACTTGGACGGGTTTGCTGCTTCTGAAGCGCTTAGAACAATGCTTGGCACACGGGATGACCTCAGTAAATCCTGCCCTCCAATACTAGTGTTATTGTGCATAAACCGAGGTGGCTTATGGATTGGCAAGTTGAGGGTTGTAAATGTAACCAGAAGAGGAAGGTTTTCTCCCCAACGAGTTAACTGGGTGGTCTAGCCTGAGGCCATCTGCACTTGGCTTCTCAGTTTCTCCCAGCAGGAGATTTTGGTATAATACTCTGATCTCCTCAGCTCAGCTGATCTTCCCAGCTCAGCTGAAAGAACACGGAGTTGGCAGGGAAGCTGGAGAATCCTGCAGCGGGTGCTTTACAGAGAATTCATCATTAGATGGCAACTGCCTGGGGCGTGGGTAACGCCGGGCGTGGGCGTGGGCGAAAGCCAAGCAGCCCTGCTCTCATTCTGCGGCGGCCAGTCCCTCGGAGCCGGGGCAGGACCTCGCGTATACATCTCGCTCTGCAGTGGTGCCGCTTCGTCTGTAAGTCATTTATATGTGGCCACAGGGAAGAGTCATGGCTTCCCAGAGACTAACTCAAAACATAGCCGGGTCATATTTGACAGATTTTAAAAGGGGAATCAAAGCGCTAAGACTTGTCAGCAAGAGTGAAGTTTGGGGGGTCGAGCACCCAGCTCTTCTCCCCCGAGTGCCAGGTGCCTCTTTCACTCCTGGCCCCCTGCCAGGTGCTCACTGGGTGAACGCTCATGTGTTCCCATCATGAACCGGTGGTTGCTGACTTCAAGGTTATGGGAAAGAAAGCAGAGAGGTCTCTTACCAAACTGTACTTTCACCTGCATCCATCCCTTTCTGGGCCACAAGAAAACTCAGGTTTCACGGAGTGTTCCATAGATGTCTCCAAGAATGATAATTCTCAAATAGATAGTCTGATCTTGGAATGGAAGCAGCTAGACGAAACTTGACTGCAGTCGAGTCCCTTCTTGGCGTCTTTAAATCACAGCATCTCTTGAGTAGCCCAGAAGGTCTTTCACCGTAGACTCCAGTCTAAGCTTTCAGTGACTTAAAAAAGACCAAATCGGGCCTCCTCTGGTGGTGCAAGGGGTTAAGCGTCGCGCTGTGGAGCTGTTGGCAGCTGCAGAATAAGTTTGATGCCTAGCGGGGGAGATCCCCACATGGTGCCGCAGACCTCTCCTGCTTTGCCCGCTGCTCCCCTCAGCAGTGTTATTTCGGTCTATCTGCCTGTTCTGCTCCCCACTCTGTCTCTGGTGAACCCTCTCACCACCCCACACCTCTGACCTGCACCCCAGCTTGTATGCATTAAAAAAAAAAACCCAAACCGTCAGCTTAAACACCTTTCTGGGCATGAAATCGCACTAGAATTCAGGAGTTTTCCCTTTTTCAAATGGTAATTATTCAATAACACCAATCACCTACCCTTTGGCTAAGCAAGCCATGTGTAACTTGGGGCTCTCTCCTACCATGGGGTGTCATAGTTCTGTGGCATCAAGGAATCCTGCTGCTTATGGTGTATTTTCTCAAAGAACCAAGAAGCAGGGATTTTCAGGAACATTTACAGGGATGTTACCACCCACTTTAACTGTCTCTTCAAAGCTCCATTCTGCCTTCTACTTTCATTCTCCTTCAGAGGAGAGCAAAAAAAAAAAAAAGTGGTGGTGGGGGGAAGGGAATTAAGGTAAAGGAGTCCATCTCACATTTCTTGGGGAAGTATAATGACATTTCTTTAGTCTCACTGTCTTGAGAGAAGAAAAATGAAGGTTTCTCTCTCTTCCTTCCTTTAAATAAATACAAAGGCACTCGCTCATTCAGAACCTGACTTGGAATTTTAGTACAATAAACTGATTCTCCTATAAGGAAACAAGAAAAAGATATGAGACTTCTCTACTACTTTCCTTGTAAATCTTTTTAAGAATGAAAACAAGGTGTTTGGCCTTTGATATTTTATTGAATCAGAAACCATTTTATAGATCTTAATATACAGCTAGATTCTAACACTTATTTTGTGAAAGGTACACTCTCCACGTTAGCACAAATGTTAACACAGTTTAGCACAGCAAAGTGCGTGAAGAAATGAACTTCCAGAAGGAAATATATAGCTTAATTTAGTGGAGAGTCCTGGCGATAATTTAATGCTAAGTTATTGGGTCACTAAACATATTACTTCCTGGTTCATCTAAAAAGTCATGAGTCTCTTTGAATTTTTCCTAACAGGCCTGGATCAGATTTTTAAGTGTTAAAAGCAGGTAAAGCTGCCTTTATTATCAAACTCAGAGTACTTTATGGAAACAGAAATTCATGGTTTATAAAACACACTGGTCCATACACATACCTCTAAAGTTTACAGATTGAGAGGTTGCTATTTAGAACAATGATGTTGGTGACTTCAAAGCATTGCACGCTCCTGTCATCCATTAAGTCAGCCTACATGTACTTCTGCTGTTACAAGCTTTTAAAGAAGGAACAAGGAAGCGGACTTGATACATGTATTCAATATTCCTGCCATTCATGTTAATTTTAGATTAACTTTTCTGATATTACTGAACTTTCTATTTTATTCTCCCAGTTTTATCAAGAGGAAATAGTTTGATAGAGATTTTTATTTCAGGAATTTGATTTTAAATAATAAAGGGAAAGGAATGTAAAATAAAAAATTGGTATATCACTTTATGACTTTAATTCTTTTTTGAATCTGGTAAAAGGAGTATTGTTAGTCCTACACTTGCACCTCTCCCTTCCACTTCCCATCCTTTGTTGGAAGCAAATTACAACACTAATTTTTTATTTGGGAAACTCATCCTGGCTCCTGGGATTTTATACAAATAAGTTGAGGACTTACCTTCTGCCAACACTCAGCATACTTAAAAGCAACACACTTGTCTTCTATCTTAATTAAAAGGTTTACAAAGTTATTGCTTCAAATAATTTAAGCTGTGAGAAGGCAGCTTCAATCCATTTCCAAAATGCATCAAGACTATGAAACTATTACCCCATGGAAGTCACTTCAGTGGATTGTCCCATCATTCATTCCTTCTGGTTTTTATTATTGGGCTGTCGTCTATATGAGTTCCACATTGCTGACTAAATTTTTCTAGAGTACAAATGGTTCTATTCCAAAGGGAGAAGAAAAGTCCTATGGCCTTAAGAGAAATGAGAGGAAATCTTCTAATCTCAGGATGTTAGCAATGGAAGAAAAGCTAATTTTATTTATTATCCTACCTCTAGTGCAACATCTACAATGCAAGATGGAAAATAACCTTCAAATGTGTGGGTGACTAATATTCTTCCTAACCTCTCTGGAAGCTGTCACCTTGCCTGAGGACCCTGGCTGCAGACCTATAAAAGCACTAGCTAACGCCCTTGGAATAGGGGCCTTGAGTTTTGCAGGAACATCAACTGTGATGATCCTATGACTTTTTTCCATATTAAAAAACCATGAAATCAGAAAACACTGATATTATTCTCACAACAACAACTAGAGTTTTCTAATACTAACGCAAGGAAAGCAAAGGCATTCAAACATTGTGCTCCTAAGGCTTCCAGTCCAGAGGAAACATGATTACAGGTAGGTCGGTCAAGCTTTATTCCTCAGAGGAAGCATCTGCAGTATAAGTGGATCCGAGGCTGCTGCCCTAAGTAGACGACTCCAGATTCAACTGGAGACTCAGGCAGAGAGAACTGAAAGCAATTTTCATGAATTGTTTTAAAGCGATGAGTTAGACTTCTGAGTCAAGAGCATAAGGACAGAAGAATGGCTTTCCCCGTGTATTTGCCACAGGGCCTCACGGGTAAACGATACAGGGCAGAATGTCCCAAAGCATCTAAGGAATGTCTTCTTGTAGCTAGGCTCTACTCTCCCACACAGATCAAGATGTTTTTGATCCTTAATAGACCTCTTATTATCTCTAATGAAATGAAAAATCTTTTAAAAACATGAATGAGTAAAGCTACTAAACAATAATGGCTACTGTCTGTCCCAAACTGAACAAAGGGGGCGGGGGGAGGGTAAGAGAACACCCTATCAGAGTAAAAGGCTGACAATATTAAAATAGCCCAATCAGGTCTTTTTATGAGAGTTTTGTAAGTTGGCTAAATAACTATTAATAAAGAGAGAACATCAGAAAATACTGTTTATATGAGGCACTAACAATCATTAAACTTCAATAGCATTTAATCCTATAACAGAAAAGAGTTTAGGGTGAAATATCTGTCACGTGGACTTCTATTTCAATCATTAAATAAATCCTACTGGTGGTTCTTGCCAATGCTATAGTTCTAAAAACCAATATGGATTTTTCCAAGTTTAAGTTCTCCACTTCCAATGAAGCACGGCCTGAGAACTCAATCAGTTTCAAGAATTTTTATTCAAGCACAAGGTTTTATAGCACATGATGTTTTACCTAAGGTTACTGTCCTCTTGAAAAATGCCTGATAGAGGAAGAAAAATTCCTAAGAGAAAGGGTGTAAGCTCCTGAAAAACAGTGAAACTAAACTGCATCACGCTGACTGCTGAACGATATGGCTACTCACAGCCTCACCCGTCTGTGGGTTCCAGAATACAGTTCACCAGTCACGTTGTCTATGAAGATGCCAAATCGCTATACAAAATGGTTAGACCAGCAAACTCTCTCCAGAAAGCACTGTTCGCCAAACCCCCATTCCACCTCTCAAGGCCAGATAGTTAGTAGCAGGTTTTAGTCACATCTACAGCAATAAGATCAAATTCTTAATTTACCCTATGCCACTAAATCACTTCATTTTCTAAAATATCTCCCAAGGATCTGCTCCAAAGGCAAATAACTACACAAGTTAGTCTTTTTTTTTTTATCCAAATCAGGATTTACTTTTTCTCTTTAACCTGATAATTTTCCAAGAGAAACTGGGGTTTCTCATTATTTATCCAACTACCTTAATATTTCTAACACTTAGTAACAGTTCAAGATATCAAGGGAAATTCCTGCTCTTGTTGGGGGTTGACATAAATTACTGCCATCACCAGGAGCCACCAGAACCTAAGAGTCACCCAAGGTTGAGTCTTAACAGGATACTTATAGTCTCCTTGTCCTATTACTGGTAAAATGAAGGGAAGACACTTCCTCACTGCCTTAGTAGGTGACAGGACAGGCTAGTCCTCGGCGGACTGACATCTCAACAACTCATCACCCGCCTGGCTTCCAGAAAGTTACAACAGGTCTTGTGCAGGAAAGGGTCTTTTAAGACTGGGAGACTAGGGAAAGTGGGTGGTTTTATTTACACTTTCTATCTCCTTCACTAAATGACTCTTCCCAAAAGTTCTGACATCTGCAAGGCATTTCCATTTAGAGCAAGACTTATGGCTACTAATCTTCAAAACGATTCATCAGGAAATTCCACGGTGCTCCTCCAGAAGAACATGGCCTTCCCTGTCTAGTTTGAGGTTCTGGCTGTTACAGCCATGGCTAAGGTTACAGAAGCTGGGATGGGATTTAGAATGCAAGGCAAGCCATGTCAACACAGGACTGTGAAAGAAATAAAAAATACCATGTCAAACATGGGAAAACAGAAAAACCACTGTTATCCACTTAGTTTAGAAAGGGTTCTCAGTCACATTTATGCCAGAGAGCCCCAGCCTTTGCTTACCAAATCCCATGTTTCGAAGTTGAAATCTCAGAGTCTAACTTAGGAAATACATATCCCCAGAAATGAGAAACCTCTTGGTGGTGAACCCCCAAAGCTCCAAAGTAATCTTGGTGATTTTTATATACCTGACAGTTAAGAGACCGGATATAGTGTCCGTGGGGCCATTTCTTGTGCCTCTGTCACGTTGCCTCAGGTCCTGAGGCAAAGATGAAAACCCAAGAGCACTGATCTCTGACACTTCTGAAAAGACTCGCAGACTTCGGAGTCCGGAGTCGCCTACTTATTTTACCATGGAGAGACCCAGTGCCACTGTGGATGGAAACACGCAGTAATGTCCTCTGGTTGTAACGAGTTATTTTGTGAAATACTGAATTTAAAGGGAAACATTACATTGGAAATTCTCTTTTGACTGGAGAATTCTGGCTCCGGATGTGGGAGCTTTTTAAGGTCCTATTCCGCCTAGCAGCATAAGGACCCAGTTTTTAAGGAATTGAGCCTACGCTACTCTCCTCTTCTGTGTCATCCAGAGTCAGTCACAACATTCGTGTAAAGGTTACGGGAAGCCCTGGGGTGGTCTGCCTCTGCTCACTGACTTCGCCCTCCCGGGGCCTGGGAGCCTTCTTCGAGTCCCTTCCGCTAAAACTATGCGCTCTTGCGAAGCCATCCCTGCAGACGCTCAACCCCGCCCTTGCACCTGGAAACTTTTATTGGATGAAGAAGTTGCTCTCGCTCACAAAGCAGGAGTGGACTGGATGGCAAACACAACACACACGCATGCGTCACGACCCGGCAGCGGGACGGAGAGATGGCTTGCGGACGGGGGAGGAATAAACTTTATTGGCCCGGAGTAGGGAAGAGGGAATGAGGCGGAGGGACTCGGGAAAGGAGTGAATACAGCGGGCAAACTAAAATGGAATGACTGGAAATGTGCAAATACACTCGGTAGCCCCCCCTGCTCGGCCGGGAGACAAACACGCACAGTGAGAGGCGGGCAGGCTGCAGGGAGCTCCTCTCTGCGGCTGACGCTACGCGCGCCGGCGCTATCATTAGTAAGTCACCATTTCATCCTGCCCAGGTCAGCCAAGGCGCCCTCGGGTTAGTGCACACACAGGCTTCCGTCCTGGGCTGCAGCCTGCCCCGCCAGCGCTCGGGGGGCATGCCTGGGACGGGTTCCCACACGCTGCGGTTCCCCACCTCCAGTGGCGGCCAGGGTCTCCAGCCTGCTCAAGCGCTCCAGGCTTCTTCCGAGAACTTCTTCGAGCCGGCCGCGCAACACCTGGGCCCCTTCCAGCTCCACCTGCAGAGTTCGGTCTCTTTCCGAGCTGATCGAACATGCCACATGGAAGGAAAACGGATTAGCCATCAAGGAAAGCGGGTAACGCGTCCGCCTGTGCCTCCGAAGCGCCTCAACGCCACTCGGGGCCACGAGCCCTTCTAACGTCACTGCTCTCCAGCCGCAGTGGGAGCGTGGAGTCTTGTGTTCACCGCCAGAAGGTTACAAGGCCTGGTCCTTTAAAACGTGTCCCTTTATGCTAGATTCTGGAGCAATCTTACATAAAATTATCGATGCTAAGATCCACCCCACGCCCCCATTGCCCACACAAGGGAAACTGGACTGAGAGTGTTCGTTTTTCTGAAAAACCAAGACCCAGGAAAACCCGAATGCAGAAGGAGGCCGGAGCAGCCCAAGCAGGACTGCGGCTGACGACACCTGTCACCACACCTGACAGAGCCCGAAGAGGAACCCAGCTCAGAGAGACCCCAGAGCATCCTGACAGGCCGGCGCGGCCGGGTGGCCCTGCCCTGTGTCCCCTCTGCCTTCATTTATTCAGACGGAAGGAAAGCAGACGGTTTTTAAACCCAGCAAGAAACGAATAGCAACTGAAGAGCAAAAGAATAAAAATAAGGGAAGAGGAAAAGGCCAAATGAGAAAAAAGGGAAGGGAGTGGCAAATGAAGCAGAAAGGATACCCAGGAGCAAAAGCCAAGGGGCGCAGGGCACACCCCACGGAGCCCGAGACAGCGGGGCCTGAGAAGCACGTCGCTATTTCCCGCCGGGATACTCAGTGACAGCCCCCTCTGTAGCCTCTTTCTGGGACCAGCACAGTCCGCCAGGACAGGGGCCAGAGGGAGCAGAGGGCGCGCCGTGCACGCACTACACGCAGGCAAGCGGCAGACAGCGGCGGGTGGTCGCCCGTGCGCTCTGCAGGCGGCTCACGAGAGCGGGCCCCAGCCCTGACCGAGCACGGAGGCTCCAAGGCATCGACACGCCAACGACCAACTGGGGGACCCCGTGTTAGGGTCTGAGTTCTTTCTCCCCACTCCTGGACACCGCAGACGCCCGCATTTCAAGAGCACGACAAGGAGGAACGGGCGGGCGCGCTCTTACCTCTCCGGGTGGGCGTGGAACTTCACGAGGCTGCTGTAGAGCTGTCTCTCTGCCTGCAAGGCCTCGTTGAGCCGGCTCCGCTCACCCACCAGCCCTTCCAGCATCAGCAGCAACTGAGCAAAGCAGAAAAGGGGCACACTCAGAGCGACATGTGAGACGTGAAGCCAGAGAGAGTCTGAGCGGGCCCCAGGACACAGCGTGGCGGACGCAGGCCCAGCTCACCGCTGACCTAAGCCCTCCGGGGTATTTTACAGTTCTCAAGTCAAGGGCACATTATGGTTTTTAGCTTGAAAGCTCTGTGAGGCAGAATTCAAACTTGGGAGCATGGAAAAGAGGACAGCGAAGCCAGAAGCACAGGGAAGAGGCTAAGAGAAAGAAATGGGAGAGGAAGAGGCAGGGCAAGAGGCAAACAGAAGAGGATGAATGAGTGTTGTTCGTTCAGTCCATAAATAGTTACTGGCACCTTCCGCGTGCCAGGCCCTGTTGGTGTCCCTGTGAGTTATGATGAATTCTCTGAGAGGAGTCTGGTCGCGCAGGAGCTGCGGGGGCCAGCTCGGTGAGCTGCTAGCCGGGTTGGGCGAGTAACGAGAGAGGTGTTGAGAGGAGTAAAAGCAACGGGCCTAAATAGGCCCTTCTGCAAAGTCTGGCACCTCACAAAGGTCAGACAGAGGAACTCAAGTGTTAGGAAGGGTCATCCGAGGCTGCTACCGAGCCAGGCAGGGGAGTTTAAAGCGGATTCTCTACAAAACTCCACCCACTGGCCCCTTCGTACACGGGTGGGCGTGGCAGCTCTCCCATTGTTCATTTCACAGTGGAAATTAAGTTTGTTTTCCAATAACTTACTTGCTGTCTTCGGTTTCCTGAAGACTCTTGGCCCTGCGATTCTACTGAGGCGACTTTTTCACGAAGAAGTAAGACTTCCTGGGTCAGGCGTTCCATAGCTGGCATGTCCTCGGGGTCGACCAGCTGCATTTGCAGGTCCTGGAAGGCAAAACACAAGTGTGGTTACGAAAAGGCGACTCCGCAGGGGAGCGAAGGGCCCTGGAAGGGCCTGCTGTGCTCCAGGGGCGGGCTGACAAGCCACAGGAGGCGGATACTCTGCGTGGAACCTTAGCGGAGCTGACAGTCAAGGAGAACAGTGACAAAGAAACAGCCAGGAGGGGCTCAGAGTGACGGCGCACAGAGCGCACAGCCGCGGCCAGGCCGAAATCCGCCAGCGGGGCCTGAGGGTGCCTGCGGGCTACTACGGGGCTGCGATCAATCTCAGCGGTGTTGGAAAAGCTCCCAACGACCTTTATGAGTTCTTCTTTGGTCTGGATGTTCCTGCTCAGCGACTCCACTTCAGCAGCCTGCACCTGCAGCTCTTCCTCCAGCACAGCCACCATGGACCGCAGAGCAGAAAGCTCCACCTGCGGGGAAAAGAAGTCCCGAGGTTAGTGGGCAGAGAAAACAGTACCTGTCACGTTGGTGTTTCAACATGGCGAGAAATCAGCCAATAACGGAAGGGAGAGCTGGAAGAAGAAGAGCAGAGGCCTCTGCCCTCAGGTCACGCCCAGTGTGGGAGCAGCAGGTATTCTGCGGGCAGTTGCCTTGGTGGTGTGCACAAAGTCACCCACAGCGGGCGCCGTGACACACAGCAAAGCTGCTTAGTTAACGAGGTTCTTGCGGTACTTAAGAGCTTGGTCACCATTAGCAGATGCAAGCACAGTTTTTCTTAAGCATTAGCCCCGGCTTGGAAAAGGTTCCCTTTCAGCTAACGGACAAAAAATTACAAGCTGTCTCCACTTTTGACCTGAATGAATTAATGACACGGGTCTTAACTAGGACATCCAAAGCTGCTGACATCACACCACGTGCTTCCTGATGGGCGACAGGCCACCACCCAGGAGAAGTTCTGCCGTAGGTCAGCAGTGTGTACCACCCTTCCATGCTGTGCCTGCCACCACCCCCCACCAGAAAACGACAGCCAAACACTTGATCTGGACAAAGTGCACCAACAATCGTGCATTAACCACCGCCGCTCACCGTGACGAGGTGTTTACTGTGTCCCAGGCACGTACCACATGTTCTGGGTCTAGTCAGTCCTTCTAAGAAGCCTGATGAGCTGGCGCCCACCTACTTCTTCGGCTTCCATCCCCGCCACTGCACCCCTCCACTCACGGCCCCCTGGCAACTAGAATCCTTCTTTTCTGTGAATGCCTGGCTTTCTCTTCACCTGGCAGCCTCAGGCTCGCTCCCTTGTGTTAGTTCTCAGATCACTTACTGTAATGTGTGAACTCTTTGTTTACTGTCTGTGTGGCCCCTGCTGGAACTGGTTACACAGTATTTATTCTGCGGAGCTTGCTCACACCTCACTACAGCACTAGCCCCCCTTGGAGAAGCCCCCCTTACAGCTAAATGGATGCGCGCATGCGTCCTCACGGGATAACAGCGGCGGTCTCTTTGGATAACAGCAGCTGTCTCCTTATTTCACAGCTGAGGAAACTAGAGCTCAGAGAAATGACTTATTCGAAGTGAGGCCATGAAGCGGTGTCTATGCTGTGGCTTCTCATCCAGAGAGCATGGATGGTGATGGCAGATTATCTGTAAATTGGCATTTAAGGACAGCCTTTAAAAGATTAAAAAAAAAAAAACAAACCTAGGGGTGACAGGTGATCACACACTCAGTTTGGGGTACAACTAAGTTCCCTAAAGGAAGCAGTCCCTTTGCTCTTCAATACATAAAATTTAAGTCTAGCTGTTAACTAGATGCATTGTGATGACCATTCGGCAATACAGACCTATGTTCATTTTTTATGTTGTTGTCACCAATACAATGTTATATGTCAATTATATTGCAAATACATTTAATAAGTTCTAAGCAATAAAAATTGTATTTGTGTATATTCTCATTCCATCAGTGCTGACCGCGGCATGGTGGGCGTGCGGTGATTTGTAACTACACAGTTACCTGATGGCGCTGGGCTTTGGGGTCTGTTAGGAGGAAGCTTCTCCTTACATTTGCTTCCATGCTGAGGAAGTGCAGTTGGTGTAACTAGTGACACCTCCCCAGCTCTTTGCTCACTCAGCCCTGGCAGGTAGAGACACACCTTGATGGCACACAGAGGAAGAGTAAACCAGGTGCGCTTGCCTCAGCCTGCGCTCGCCATTGCTCCTCTGAAGGCAGATTCATCATGCAGTGGAGAGTGTGTGGACCCTGGGCTGGGGTGGACAGGCAAGTCTGCCGGATTCTGGGGACCGGCTTGGAGGCCTCTGGGACTCGGATGAAGCCCTCTACCCAGGCCTTTTTCAGTTTTCAATTAGGTAAAGCAGCAAACTATCTGCTACTGTGTTTTAATTCTCAGTTTGTTCAGATCTTGGATATGGAAAAAGGGGTGCTTTTATTAGGTGTGCTTCAGAGACCTGCATCACTGTGTTTGCTCCGCAGCAGAGAAATAAAATCATGAAGAAGAAAACATGACTGCAGCATGAGTAAGATCTGCGGTCAAACACTGTAGGTTAAATCTTGACATAATTTCCATGACAAGGCATTTAAACCAAGTGTCAGTTTCTCCTCAGTTGTAAACTGGGACTGTATTTGCTTTTCAGGGGTACATGAGAATCAGAAAAAAATGTAGGTAAAATCGCTGGCCCTATAGGCCATCAAGACTGGTAACTATCACTGTCACTGCCACCGCTGCTATTACTACTACTATGTTTAAAAAATTGGGGAAAATCTACTTTTTTGGTTAAAACCTAATATTCGAGGGAAGCTGATAGTGGGTGTGTCTGCCCTTGAGCTGAGAAGTTAGTGGATTAAGGACACATGAAGGCAAGCAAGGCAGCTAAATATAACTCACTCAAAATATCTACAAGGCAGGACAGAACCAAGAAAGTGGTGTTACTTTGAATTAAGCATATATAAAAAAGAGCAGCAGCCCATGGAGACTAAACTGACATGAATAATCAGGTAACAGTTAGGGCAGAAGCAGACACAGCAGGGGAGCCAGAGGTTTTAGAAAACTGGTATTTTTAAAATGCCGCACACATTTTCAGATCCTCAAAATTCAAGTCAAATAAAATGAGTCTGCGTGTAAGGAGAGATACGGTAATGAAGAAGTCAAAAAGAAGTTAAAAAGAAGATCTCATCACAAATATGAACACAGCATTTATATTATAGGCGTAACCATGGCAAGGAGAAGGAACAAAACTGAGGAGTCGAGCAGACTTGCCAAACACGGGGTACGTCAGGACGCAGGCCTCCGAGCCCACGACACAGACGGACACACAGCAAAAGCCGCGGTGGCATAGGGCTGGAGCTTTGTCTGCGACTGTGTCCCCTCCCCCTTCCCGCTTCTTCTCCATCACAGCTGGCCACAGAACTAGAGCATAGGGAGGCAGAAGGGAGAGGGTTCTGGAAGGTTGAGAGCCCTCTTCGAAGAAAACTGCTGAAAACTCCCGCTCAGAGTAGTTATGACATAAGGTGGGAAAAGTATCTGCTCCGGGAAATGACACCTTAAAATATTCTGAGTCACAGATGAACTGAGTTTAAATCTCAGCTTCGATATTTCTTTGGGACTATTCCACCTGCATGTTCCCCAGCAAAACAGTGTTTCAGCTTCTTCATCTGTCAAGAAGGGCTGACGCCACCGACGCTGACAGAGATGGAGCTGTGAGTGCTGATTAATGGAAGTACCCAGCGCCTTTAGTGAGTACTCGATAAACAGTTGTGGCTGTACCCAAGTTTTTCTGGTTCCACATTTCTAAAACTATTTCCTGGCTCTTACGTCATGATGCCAAGCAGCAGTTACATACCCTTCATTTTTTCCCGAAGGGTTTTACAATTATTTTATTCCAGTGAGACAGGCAGGGAAAGCTGTGTTGTGTCAGCGCTTCGAAAGTTTTAACAGTCCCCAAGTATAAAGACAAGGACGCGACACCCCAACACTGGTCCCAGACAGATGTCACGAGAACAGAAAGGCTTGTGCATTAAAGTCATTTATATTTTCTCCGGAAAGAAAAAAAGGTCTACTTTTCCTTTTGATCCAGATATTATACTTGGAGAACTGTACTCTATTTTGAAAGAAAAAATACGAATTCAGAAATTAGGCTTGATTCGAAAACTCACCCGACTTTCTCTTTCTTTTTTAGCCATGAGTTCAAGCTCCTCTTTGGCGTTACTCAGTTCTTTTTCCAACCCTGCAACAGTGTCCAAGTCTCCTAAAAATGAGCACACAGTACTAGCTTTAGTGGCTTTTAATATAATGTGGTGTCTGTTATTTCCTTTCCAAGGAATTTACCCTGAAGACACACTCCAACAATAACAGATATCTATATCTTACAAATTTAATTTTTTTAAAGACTTATTTATTTATGCATACAAGCTGGGGTACAGGCCAGAGGCGTGGGGCAGCGAGAGGGTTCACCAGAGACAGAGTAGGGAGCAGAACAGGCAGATCGACAGAAATACACTGCTGAGGGGAGCAGCAGGCGAGGCAGGAGAGGTCTGCCACGCCATGTGGGAATCTCCTCAGCCAGGCATCGAACTTGCATCACCGCTGCCGGTAGCTCCACAGTGCAGTGCTCAACTGCTGCACCACCAGGGAGGCCCCAGATATCTATATCTTGATCTATGTATGTATGTATGTATGTATGTATGTATGTATCTCCGATCACTAAAAAACTCTTAAAATCAAATGGCATCTTTGTAGAGATGAACACATCTATGTCCTGATACTAATATCAAAATGCCATTTTCCCCTATAAGGAACCAGAGACAACCTTAGAGGGAAGGATAATTGCAGGGCCAGGGCAGGAAAGCAAAAGGCCACAGGACATCTTGGGATGCCAGAACGTATGGAAGGCTGGCAACTGTCAAAGAGACAGAGGACAGGTTGGAGAGGCTCCAACTGGCCAAATCTGGGAGATTAGGGGCATCACACAGAATAATGACAGAAATGGATAATAAAATGATTTTTTTTAAAAAAGAATCCATGAGTCCATACCGACATAGACAGTGAGAAGGGTGGAAGAAGGGCAGCCCTTCTTTAGAAAAGAATACCCAAGAATAAGACATTTTTGGAATAGAAAAATCACTTTTTAAAAACTACCCATGAAATGGTTGGGTGAGGCAAAGCTCAAGGGGTGCTCACAGCACTGGGTGAAATGACCAGGCAAACCCACTGTCTGGGTCCCAGGTGACCGCCGGCAGGTCACTCAAGAATACAAAGCGGGGAGGGAATCTGCTCCACGGAGAGATCAGGCTCAGACACAAACGTAACCACGTGGCTGCGTGTAATGTCACCAGCGGCAACGCAAACTGGCATGGGGGCTCCCGATGCGATGTGCTGAGAAAGGAGGCCCCATGCAGTGTTCTTGCTGGCAATGTTTAACTTGAACTCAACAGTGAGCAAATAATCAGGGCCAAACTGAGGGGCTTTACCAACCTGGAGTCTTCAAAAATGACCATGTCTGTGTGTGCATGCAAAAAAAAGCACAAGTCTGGCAAAGCGGCAACAACTGCGGATTTTAATGAAAGTGTATATGGAATTCACTGTACTGGTTTTGCCACTTTGTATAGGTTTGAAATTTATGAAATACAACTGATGTGTTTTAATTTTTTTCCAAACAGAGGGAACAAATTAAACAAATCTAGCATTTTTAACTTTTTTGACGAACAAAGTTATCCTACTAGAAAATGACTTGCTGGGCTTCTGGGAAATTCCATAACACCAGCACGACAACATCAACGCAAAGCCTTCACGTTCTTAACGGCATTAAAAAGTTATAATTCTCCACATCCACAACCTTCTTACCACGCGCCATCATCACGACCTCATCAATCTGGCCAGTCCCAAACCTCAACGGGCAACGACTTTCTGAAACTCTCCTAGATCCTGGTCTCCTGCTCTGTGAAAGTCGGGGAGTCTCACCCAAGGCATCTACTTGAGATTTACTCCCACCCCGCAGAGTTCAGCTGCTTCTTGGGAGTTCGAAGCCTACAGGCACCCACTGGAGGAGCTGAACTCGGCAGGTACAGGGCTCGCTGCCTGCCTCTCCCGGGCTGCAACCTGGGCGGCGGCCGGTCACGGACGGTCATCGCAGGCTGCTGCAGGCTGCCCAGGAGCAGAGGGCAGGCCCGCCCTCTGCTCTCTGAGCCTGCCGGCCACGGGGAAAGGAGAAGCGTCCCCCTGGCCAAGCCTTGAGCCCAGAGCAGTGACTTCAATTCAGCTAAAGGCAAGAGTGCTTCCTGTCCTAGGTAAGTCTGCATCCTTTTGGGGAATCCCAAATTACTTTTTTCATGAAGGTAGGAAGAAAAAGAAGAAACTTGGCCAAACCTATTAACAGAGAGTTTTAGGAGGGCAAGACGGAAGCTTCCTTCAGGAAGTAAAATCTGAGACTTACCTAAGGAGGACCTGGGTATGCTGGTGTCCCCTTTGGCCATCAGCGAAATGCTGTCATCTCTGCAGGGCAAGTGCCCTGAGCCCTAAAATGGGAAGAGTCAGGGCTTTAGGAAGATGCAGGAAACACACCCCCAGTAATAAGGACTTGGAAGAGTCTCACACAATTTGGCAGGAAAATGAGCAGACTTAGGCCTCAAGCGTAAAAAGGAGCCTCCAGTTTTACCTGATCGGTCTGCTCTCCCGCGCGGGGGCTTATGGAGGGGATGCCGGCCGGTTGGCTAGAGAAGAAGTCTCTCCCTCCCAAATACTGGCGCAGGGCCTGCAACTCTGAATTTCTTTCCATTAGGGCTTGTACCATCTTCTCTGCTGCTGCCTATGAAGAGGAGATCACACACACCGCTCGAAAGATACTCTAATAAAACCTGTGCTCTGATGTTATTTGTTAAAGGCCCACCACGTGTGGGAAGCGGGGGAGGGGAGGGGGGTGAGGAGTGGGGGGGACTTTTCCCTGCCCTTTGTTTATATGGAAAAAGGCAGTTGATGAGTAGAAAGTATCTCTAGGCAGAATGTTGGAAAATCTCAATATAAACACGTTTATTTCAGATGAAATCATCTGAAAGTGACTCCGCTAGAACTCAACCAGGCTAAAGTGGTGAGTCTGGTACAAAGCGGGATGAAGAGGTGTCTTTCTTTACTCTGAGACCCATGTCCCTTCGGCCTGGAAGTTCTTCACCCAAACATGCCTGTGGTCTGGCCCCTCTGGGTTTCAGGCGATGGTGCCATTCCAACCGGCACATACAGCTGGACAGAGTAGCTTCTCTACACCCAGCTCTCACTGCTCGGCTAAATTTTTCCCACCATGCACTTATCACTAACTGCTCTCTCTCTTATTGATTCTCTCACTCTCCCAAGTGGACCTGGATTTTCCTCAGGGCAGGTCATCTGTTTCATTCAGTGCTGAGTCGGTCTGGGAGGCGCTAGGCGCTTATATTTACCGAATGACTCAATTTCACTGAAAGATTTTTAATAGACCACACACCAGGAGAGTCACCAAAATCAGTCTGTCTCATTTAAAATCCCGCAGTATTCTAAGACACCAAAACCAGTTCATCTATTTAATCCCTTTGTAATTTAAGACACCAAACACAGTTTGTCTCATTTAAAAATCCCATGGTATTTTAAGACAATTGATGGCACCATAAGGGAAAGATCAGTATTCTATTAACCATTAGCCATGGAAAATGCAGTTAGTCAGCAAACATGGAAATAATAATCTAAAGCTGAAATTACTAGAAGTATAAGACGATGAGCTGAACTATATTAGCTGTATCAAGGCGCTGTCTCTGGGGAGAATGAATACCATTTTAAACGAGAAGCTGAACCCTGTCACAATTTCTCAGGAAAAAAAAAGAAAAACCCTCCATTTTTGGTAAGTAAAATCTGGGGTCTTCAGATATTTGGACATAACCATTTTAGCAGTGTCAGGACGTTTTTAATTTGCCTTAATTAAAATCGCTTTGGAAATTTTTATTGCAAATATGGTAAATAGCACACACGATATCGTGGGTCATGCGTGAATTGTCTGACTGGTCTCCTTCCCAAGCAGTGACGGTCTGCGCAGTGCTCGCCCCAGCGTGGGCCCTGGGCCAGCCACCGTCCAGTTACCTGGAGCTTGTTGGATATGCAAATTCTCAAGTCTCACTTTTTCCTCCTAATTCCCATCTCTGGGGGTGAGCTCTGGCATCTATTTTGTAAAAGCTACCCTGGTGATTCTTTTGCATATAATATTCGAGAAACAGATCCAGAAGAGAGTTGAAAATCTTTCATGATTTCAGCTGTCGTTTCCTGAGTTCGATCTGTTTACTGCCTGTCCTGCCTATTTCCCTCTGAGGTGTAGGAAGATGAGTTCTTTCAGATCACAAAGGGATGAAATTAGACTCAAGTAAGACTTGCTACCCTCTTCCCGAGATTAAAGAACTCACAATGACTTTGCCAGGTCTATTCTAGAAGCAATTTCTGCAGCACACAGCAGCAGTTTCTAACAAGCTATTGCTGCAGGGGCCTGAGTACTGGAAGAGTGTAACATGACCACATGTGGCACGGGGAGCACCAGAGAATGTCACGCCAAATTACCTAAGCAAACAAGACTGCAGTGCATGCTACAAACTCGGGGGATTCGGTGGTCTCTGAAACACAGCACAAGTCAGCACACTCATGTGTCACTTAGCGACGCTTCAGTGGACCATGGAGGGGTACGTGGGGGCCTCCAGGGCCATCGGGCAGCCCAGGAGTGTGGTGGGCTGCACCCCTTGGGGTCTGTGTGATCCCCCGCTATTGTGTTTGCACGACATGTCACCTAACACACTTCCCAGAATGTGTCCCCGCTGACGACGTACGTGAGACCGCACACCAGATTCTAGCCTTGGGAAGAAAGTTACATGGAAATAAGGATAAGAGAAGACTCTTGTGTTGCACTGTTCTGAGATTAGGACCACCCACATTAGTATGAGATCATTTACTCTCATCATTGTATTTTTTTTAAGAGACATCAGATTTTATAAGGACTAAGAAAAAAGGTGTGAAATGTCTTGCCATACTCTGGTGACCGAAACACTCCAGCATCCTGCATTCCTTTCTGTCAAAATTATTAGATGATTAAGGAAAAGAAAAAGTGGGGCCTGACATCAGTGGGGACATGTGTTACTCAGGTACGGCCAAAGCAACGTGTTCTTAAACCCATCGCGTACTCGGATGATGGGTGCAAAACTGTAGTTAATACAGGGAAGGCAAACCAACTAACAGAACAGAAGTAAAATGATGCAACTGTTTGCAATCAAGGCTCAAATGCTTTGAATCTCCCAGGCTGGACACGTCGCCCCCGGCTTACCTGGCTCTCCTGCTCCCTGGCGCCCACGGTCCGCAGCAGGCCCTGAAGCTCCATCTCGTGCTCCACGGTTTGTTTGTTCCGGTCGCTCAGCAGCGCCTGCAGCATCCGCTCCTTCCGCTGCAGGCGCTGGCACAGCTCCTCGGCTACCTCGCTCTGCCCTGGCCCGAGCTTGCAGAGCAAGGTGGCACTAAGATCCTAGTAGAGAAGAGACAGGGTGAGTTACGGGGGGAAGAATTCCCTCTACGACATGCCAAAGGGCTTGTAAGAATCTGTCACAGGAGAAGGGCTATGAAATTCTTGGAAACTAGTATCATGCTTGATTTATTTTTGTTACTCCAGATCTAGCAGGGGCCGGTCACCCAGAAAACCGCAAATCCGTATTCAGTGGCTGAGCACCAGCAATACGCAGAATGGCTACTGAAACGTTGTTGGAAGTAAGTCCTCTCTTTGCTCAGGGCACAGAACAATTACTATTAGCCAATGACGAAGGGACATTCAGCTCAGGGAGCTCTTTTTTCCCAAGTGTAACACAGCGACAAGCTGTAAAAGCACAGTGAGCACTGCAGGGAGTGTGGCTCCTGCTTCCACACCGGGAGGCAGGAGCTAGAGGGTAACGCTGGGACCACACAGCCCTGCCACCCCTGCCTACATCACTGTGGACGCTACTTAGCTTCCAAAGTCTGTTTTTGCGTCTGTAAAAGAGACAAGAGTACAGACCTCACAGATGTGTGAGGATTCAGTGAGTGAATGTTCATTAAACTGCGGGGCACTATAGCTAAGGAAGAAGGCTCATGATCATATCATAGATGGAGTTTTTAGATCTCACTAGTTCTCCCATAACTTCTCTGAGACAGAGGATTGTTTCCTTAAATTGATAGGGGTGGGGCGAAGTTTCAGCGGAGGCCACTGACGTGCTCAGGCAGAGAAAGGGATTAAAGACTTGGGTCGCCAGCACTTCAGACCTTGAGAGTGTAAGACAGACGGGGCCATCGCCAAGCCCCCGCCCGCAAGCCCACCGAAGTCTTGCCTCCACTTCTTTGTTCCTGTCGTGCAGAGATGTCTGCAGCTGCTGAATGATGCTTTCTTGTTCCTTCTGCCAGTGGCTAAATTTGGTTTCCATTTCTTCTTTCAGCCACTGGAGGTTTTGACAGGTCACAGATAGCTGTTCTACCTCCAGGCCTTTGGCCCTCAAGAGGCTCTCCATGCTCTGCAGACACAAAGAAAGCAGCCGCAGTAACTGAGTGGCCCACACTCTTTGGGGTGAACAGGAAACCTGAGCCCCCTTTAAATGATCTCCCAAGTTATCTGTCAACTTTTCTGCAGAGAAAAGGTAGCATCTAAACGATCAATGCCATACTGGTCCATTTTTTCTTTTTAGAATCTCGAACCTAGTTTGTAGAGAGAACTCTAATGCACATGATAAAGTATTTTGGAGGAAAAGGCTACGCTATGGAGGAAATAAGGGACTTCTTTATGGGGCAGATAGTTGGCTACATAAGCTCTAAAATAGACAAAAATAGCCCTGAGTACATGTTCATCAAATTAGTAAGTATTCTGATTATGGCCACACACACACACACACACACACACACACACACACTGCTATGAGAAAAACACAATAGTTGCAGGCAGGCAATGCTTATGTAAAAGTATGAAAATATTACAAGGATTCGAAATAAACCACAAGAATTATGTACAGAAATCCCCATTCCCTGCCTCCCCTGCCAAGTTCATGACCTATGACAGAGGTGCTAAAACTCCTCACTCCCTAACTATAAAGATGGAAGTAATCACTGCCATTTATTTTTATTTTTTTCTCTTATGCTCAGGAATGATGGAAGGGGCTGTGTTCCCAGCTCGGGATCCCAGCTTCGGCGGCACCAGGAGAGGGAGGCAGGTGTGGGGCTGCACCCACCTGCATGGTGGCTTCATTGGCAGACAAGATGCTGCGAAGCCTCTCCAGGTCGTGGCCTCGCTCCCTCACGGCAAGATGAAGTTGACGTAGCTCTTTTTCTTTTTCTTCCAGCATGGAGAACTTTTCATCGATCGCCCGCTGCAAGGAAAGTAAGCTTCCTGAAGTTCCGTTAAGATCCACTTTCTCACCACCCTTGTTCAGTAAGAGTCCAAGCACAGAAGAAATGAAACAGCGACGCCAAAGAGCTGCGGAGTGAAGAGATGCGCTCTTCTCTCGCGCCCAGGGCGATGGGACGACCCACGGGGCCGCAGGTAGAGCGGGCACCTACCTCCAGGGCGACGTCTCTGTCTTGTACTCGCTGCCGGAGTTTGTCAAGCAGCATCTCATTTGCTTCAAAGGTGTTGTCTGAGTTCTCGCGATACTGCAGTAGCTCCTGAAACTCCTAGGGAAACCAACACGCCTGTGTCCTTGTACATTTCTTCCAGAGCAACTGAAATCTTACACTGGGAAGCAATTTGCCAGTGATTCATGATCAAGACAAGGTGTCACTGCTCTCTAGGGGAACACAGTCTGGGAGAGAAAATGGCCATATAAACGAGCTCCTCCGTGTCACACAGGCTGTGTGCGTGTGTATGTGGGGTGGGGGGACAGCCACCAGGGAACAGGGAGCCAGCTGCAGTGTCTAACTCTGCCTGAAGATGTCACCGAAGAGATGACATTGTCTCTGAGACTTAAGGGACTGGGTGTTTCCCAGGTGAGAAGATGGTGGACTTTTCTCTTTGAGAAAAATGTGCAAAATGTGCAAACCATGAGAAAACTGTCAGCGCAGCAGAACACAAGGGAATCGGTGGAAATGCGGCCCCGAGTGGGTGGAAGCCTGCTCACTCTTTTCCTCCACTTTCCCCTAGAACTTTCACTTTCTTTAAATAACCGTGGGCATCTCTGTTCAGACGTCTTCAGGTACTAGACTGCGAGCAACGGTCACACCTTCTCTTCGCTTTCCCAGCTCGGGGTACCCAGCTGCCCGGCAGCTCAGCAGCTACCCGCAGGACGCGTTTGCTCAAGGCTTTCAGGTCTGCTGCTCAGGTTCCTGCACTGGCGGGTTCTTGGATTATACTTTCTACTGATGCCGGAGCCTTCTCCCCACCTCTCGGGGTCCTGCAGGCAGCGGGTATGCACAATACAGGGGGGCCACTATCCCGAGATGAAGTAACAGAAGCGCCAGAGGCCTCCCAGCCGGTTTTAAGGCCGTCGCGAGGCCGACTCACCTGCAGCAGCTGCTCTTTGTGGCTCAGACTCTGGGTTAGGTGCTGGATGTTCTGTTCCTGGGCCCGAATCTCATTGTACTTTTCAGTCTCCAGGGTATGAAGCTGCCGGCTCTTAGTCTGCAGCTCTCCTTGGAGCTGCTGCAAGGCTTTTCGCAATTCCTGAATTGAACAGATGTTTAAACCATCTAAAATGTTCACACAGTCGTTAGATAGGAAGACCTTAAAACGGCCTAAGCACATAAAATGAAGCAGGATGAAGTAGCAGAAAATGCCATTCTTCAAATTACTGCAGAAATATTACACACGAATCAAATGGGCTATAGGAAATTGTGGGAACTGTGAGTGGGAACAGGATGTAAGAGTGACATGTAGTTTATTGCTTATTTTTTGGTTTAAGAATAATAGGTCTGTGTAAGTACTAAGTGGGACTCTGCCCTAGAGTAAACCTGGGTCCTGGACTTCACAATAAGCTCAGTGATAGAATATTCATATTATTCTTTTTTTTCCCTAAAGAACTCTTTCTTTCCACCTAAAGAAAGATGCCTACCTTAATTTTCATACATCAAATGTTTTAGATAATAAAATCAATAACCCTTCAACTATCTGTTCTGATGATTTATATTCTCATCACCTAAATAAAACACAGGGAAAAGTCTCCTTTCAGTAAATAACAAAAAGTTATTTGCACACTCACCCTTCTACCATCACACTTGACTGTCAAGACACCTGAAATTTTCATATTTCTAAAGGATTGTTAGAGCTAATATTTAATCTCCGGGGAGATCCTTCAACAACTACATTTTTAAATCTTGGTGTTAAAGAGCTTAAGAAAAGAGAACACAAGAATGATCTTTTAAGTCAAAAAGAATTGGTAGCATGTGCTCTAAGCTAACAGGATAAAAAACCATTTAAGAATGATGTTTTATTTAAAAAAAAAATACACAGCTACTGTGCACGCCATTCCTTTGATCTGGATGTTCTTCCCACTTTTCTCATTCTAATGTTTACTTTCCTTCAAGAATGACCTCAGATGCCTCCTCCTTCAGGAAGCCCTCTCTGACTCCATCCCTCAGCACCTCCTAGGTGTTTCTGGAGGACCCTATTTACCACACTGAAATTCTATTCATGCAACTGTGTCTCATTTCAAACTCTAAGAAACTGAAAGTTGCCTGAAATACTCCTGTGTTTCATGAACACAGCAAGGCCTCTGGTATGCAGGGCGAGGGCAACATATGTTGAACTGAATCACTAACATTGAACAAATGACTCAATGGTTCAGCCCTAATTGCCCCGATAAAAAGTAATGATCTGGGCAAAGTCAGCATTTAGGGCCACAAAAACGATTAATGATTCACCTGATTGTGTCTCCAAGAAGCCTCTTTCTGCTGCTCCCGCTCGTGGGCTGCGGCCTCTACAAACTGCACACACCGTTTGGCATCTGCCAGCTGCCGGTCCTTTTGCCGAATCCCCCGCTGAAGCTTCTGGATCTCCAACTGGCTGCAGAACAGGGCGCTCTGCAGGTCGAGCAGCGCCACCTGCTGTTGAGCGGGGGAAGCGCCCTCTGAGCTCTGTGGAGAGGAGAAGAATCACCAGGTGGTCATAGCAGAGACTCCAAGATCAGGCGAGTTTGGCTCCCGACTGGGGTGACCTCACGTACATGGAGCTGCCCAAGCTGGCTCTGGTGCAGCATTTCCCGGAGCTTGGCCATTGTGTCGTTCTGGCCTTCGATCACCTGGTATAACTCCTCGGTCTGAAAACGAGAGAGGGCGACCAAGTTAGTCTGATGAATGAGATCATTCTGTGACTATAAGACTATTCGGTGACGCTCATTCTGTGACATTCTGTGGGACTATTCTGGAACGCCGGTTTAGGTTAAGCTACAATTTCTCGGGCTCTTGGCCTGCTAAGGTTCATTTCTACCAACTGCCTCATATTTGTTTGCTTTGATGTGACAAGTCCCCACGAAGGGCCTTGATTGCCAAAGGCTTTACCTCGCTCTCCCTGCTTTTCAGAGTTTCCTTGAGGCTTTGAATTGTGCCCTCCTGCTTGTGAGATGACTCCTGGGCAGATTTTAGTTCACCGTTCACTTCACTCAGTTTCTCTTGAAGAATCTGAATTCAGCAAAGAAAACCAGTTGTCACGGGCGGTAGTTTCTCTGAGCATCCGATGTAACCATAAAGTCCTCTTTTAAGTTCACATTTCAGGCTTTCTTAGGGAACACTACCAGGCTATTTCCCCCCGGATTTCATGACTACTAAAGTCCTGGGTCAGCCAGCAAGAGAAAGCAGCAGGCGGATGGTGAGACCCTGTCAATCCCCCATCACCTCCATGCTCACGCACTGTCTCTCTGTGATGGGGTCCCCCGGGCACTGGCCCGTGAGTCGGGGGACCCAGGAGCGTCTGCTCTTAGCGTACCACATTGTACTACAAGGGCACGCCAAGCTCGGCCTCTCAAACCGTGGCCATTTTCTAAGTGGACGTTAAAACCCATGAGCTATAAAGCAATGAGAAGTTGAAATCAAAACACAAGGCTCCAGTCTCAGCCCCTCATAAGTTAAACCCTTTTCCAGTTTTGATTACAGACCTAAGAGACACCCAAAATTCTGATCTGTGCAGAACAGGATAAAATCTTTTTTTTTTAAGATTTACTTTTTTATTTATGCACATAAGAACTGGGGTGTAGGACAGAGGTGTGGGGGGTGAGAGGATTCACCAGAGACAGAGTGGGGAGCAGAACAGGCGGATCTACTGAAGTACACTGCTGAGGGGAGCAGCGGGGAGACAGGAGAGGTCTGCTGCACCCTGTGGGAAGCTCCCTGGCCGGGGATCGAACTCATGCAGCAGTGGCTGTGGATGCTTCACAGTGCTGAGACTTAACCCCTGAGCCACCAGGGAGGCCCCAGGATAAAATCTTGATGAGAGATAAATCCTTCCTGCAGCCCCAGCAACACACAATCTCTGCCTCCCAAGCGTTCATGCTGGGCTGAGCCAGCCTCTTCCTGGGGAACCCTGGGCTCTCCGAGGGCCGGGCCGGGACTGACGAACCTTGTTGGTGGCCTCTGTTTGCTGGATTTTTTCCTGGAGATCTGCCAACTGGGAATCAGATGCAGACTGTTGGGTCGCGGTGGTGTTATCTGAATTCAGTTTTTGTTGTCTGAGTAAATCTTCCGCCATGGGCTAGGAAGAAACAGCAAGACAAGCAGGTTGGATTAAATGTTGCCAACACTAAATTTTATCTTCGCGTATCTTTGGCACCTTTTGCGAGAGATTTAGAAAGACAGAGTTGTTGTAAGGCAGTTCTATTTCATGTAAAGCACGATTCACTTCCACCCTACACAAGCTCCCTTGTGGCTCCTCCCTCCCCACCTGTTCCATGAATTCAAGTCACCATATATTCAACTGAAGCAAATAATTCAGAGTTTAAAGAGATGATTACAAAAGAAAATGCTTATGATGATAGTCAAATATTCACTTTCTCCTCTTTCAATTAGGGTGTTTAGAAGGAAGCTAATCAAACCACCCCTACGAGAAAAGTTGGATTTCAGTTTCTTCTCTTGTAATATCCCTGTTCATATGATTGGAAAAACAGGCAGATTTTGAATAAGGACTATATGTGTTAGATAACAGAATTTCATCATTACTGGGCAATGATTTCACGAGAGATGTCCTTGCTTTAGGAGATAAACGCTGAGCTATTGAGTATAAAAGTGCAAAATATTTGCAACTAATCCTGAACAGTACAGGAATAAAAAATATTGTTTTTATATAGACAATGGGAATGACAAAAAGCACATATAGCAAAATGTTAGCAACTGAGAGGTTTGGTAAACAGAGGCAGCTGGGGAACCTAGGACTTCTTTGCATTTACTGCTCTGTGAACTTGAAATCATTCCAAAACAAAAAGTAAAATAAAATAAAAATTCACAGTGGAATGGGAATGAGGTGTTTTATAGGTCTAGCAATTTATTAAAAAGTTCCATGAGAAAAAAAAATTATTTATGGGCTCACCAAGCTAAGATAAACTTGTTGAATTGTACCTAATAGCCATTTGAGTGAAGGGTACGAAAATAAAACTTTGAGAATTCACAGTAGCATTAAATTCCCTTCCTCCACACCCACCCCAACCTCATTCCAATTAGGAAAATTAGAGATCCACTAGGAAGAAAGCCAACGGCTACTCTACCCTTCTCTTTTTTTTCCTTTCCTTCACCTTTACCTTGCAGGCAGTGGTGAGAACCAACCCTTTCCTACCAGCAACTAACTGGAAGTGTAAAGATTTCACAAGAAAAGTCTTTTCTATTCCTCTAATGCTATTTATCCATTTTCCTAACATCTCTGAAGCACCACAGCATGCAAAGTGCTGTGGAGGTGGGGTGAGTGAGGGGCCACATAGTAAAGGCACAAAGGAATACACAAAGCATTATCTTGTGGGGAGCCCTAAATAGTAAGAAAGGGCAGCAGAGAAGGTGGTAAAGTACCCTGAAGGGCTTTAGCAGTGGCAGCTCAGCCTGAGGCCTGAATGACGGGAGCCAGGCCCACAAAGACCACAGCCAGGGGAAAATCCAGGGCAGGCAGGAGCCTGGAAACAGAAAGGCCAGAGTGACCGGGGTGCCCACTAGGTCTTGAGACCGGGGTCCACTTCTGAGAGTTGACACGACCCTGCTGAAACTGGAGAAAGCCCGCTCTCCCCTCCAGCTCTCGCTGGTGAGTGCATTGTGGGGAGCACCAGAGAGGAAGCTGCTGCAGGAATGTAGGGAAAAGGTAATGGTGCCTTGGGTCACGGCGGTAGCAACCGAGGAGAGAAACGACAGAATAGGACAGTCTCAGAAACAGAGTAACAGGACTGGAAGGTAGGAGAGAGAGGAAGAAAAAGAGGTCAAGTAATGACTCCTAGGAAAACGGAGATATTCGTAGTTGTGGGTTTAACAGGAGCCTTCCCCTGAAGCAGTATGAATTCTGTCACACAGTAGGAGAGGGAGCTATTCTAACAGATAATTACAATCATTCTAACTGATAATTTTATCATTTATTGATAGAGCATTCTCTACGAAACTCGGCCTCTTCCTCAGTGCAAGACAATTTTTCATTGTTGGTCTATTTTCATTTCATCTACTGTAAGATATTTTTCAAATTTAAACTATAACAAACAGAATTAAAGAGAATGCCCTCAAAGTTAAAATGGTGGGAAGGAGGTCATCTTTATTTATTTTAAATCACAGACTCGGAGAGCCTTGAAGGACACTTTATGAAACTAACCATCTGGTCCAATCCTATCTTACATCTGAGGAAGCAGAGACGTAGAGAGGGTAAGTAATTTGTCCAAAGTACACAGGAAATCAGGAAAATGAAAGCAAACACACCTCAAGTTGGCATTGTAGCTTTTATGGTGTAAGCCCATAACCATACCTGGAACACTTTAGGGCCAAAAGTTAATGGTTAGCAAGTGATCAAGAACAATACAAATAAAAGCAAAGAAACAAAAACAACCACCTCCTAAGTCCCAGTCCAACGTCTAAATCCTTCAGTCGCTCTCAGAACTGGATATTTAATAATATTCAACAATAGCTTTAAAACCAAAGAATGCCCCAGGAAAGCACAGAATGAACCTGGGCCTCACCTGACCCCAGCTTGGCATGAATAATCACAGGCCATTGCTAATTCTGTAAATGGAATATATTGACCTAAAAGCTGGAAGATGATTTTTTTCTTCTTTATTGTTTTACATCTCAGAAAAATGTCCTTCCTCCTAACAGTCTGTCCAAAGAGCAATTAGCAAAGCTCTACTGAGTGTACAATTCATAATAGATTCTTGTGAAGTACCAAGTTCACAAACTAGTCACTCCTGTGAAGACTTTATAGAGCTTCAAACAGTAATGCTTTTATTTAGTGGAATCAGAGTTAATCTCCAACTAAATCACATTGCGATAATAATACAATTTTAAAGCAAGTCACTTTTGACTCAATAGGACAGAAAAAAAGCATCAGAAAAGAGCACTGCTTCCAGGTCTAATTTTGCATAATATAAGGTCTTTCAGCTAAAAGGAAATTATTTCGATTTTCTAGGTTAACAGCACTTTTCTAATCCTCACAATAGCAAGTCATACATCTCCAACCGCTATAATTTTCTACCCTGTTCTTAACAATAGGAGACACACAAGACCTATCAACTGGTATAAAATTAGAGTCTAATCTCTGAGCAGCATCTAATCCCTGCAGCTTTCAAAGGCCTAATCTAGGTTATGAAGGTGGGCTCTGAGAGGATGAGTTAACTGCAGCCAGAGGTGCACACCCTGGCATTGCCAGGCTCGAAGCAAAGACCCCTCGTGCTTTGAATTTAGATAGAAAGGGAAACTGCACACAGTTCAGAAGTGAACTGATGTTTACTAAGGGACCACACCCCTCCTGCCATAGCTTTTCTGGTTCAGGGCAAGATGATTAAGAAGGAAATCACCATCTAGAAAAACACTTCAAATCTGTCTTAGCTATCCAAACAACTTCGGGTCTTCTGGTGTAAATTTTGCAGAGGGCAAATAAATCAATTTGCCTACTATTGGAAAGTTAGTAAGAATTACACTGTTGCTGTTCTTTAATAGAAGAAGGAAAAGGGAGAAAGGAAAAGAACAGCAATAGAAGGAATTTCCATGGTAGTGTTTAATAGTGCAGAGAATGGGATGGGCAAGAAGAGAGCTAAACAAAGGAATCATTACAGAACAATCTCACTATTTTAACACATGAGGTTTGTTTTTATATTTGTAATATAAAGGAATTTTTTCTTTCATGATTTCTTCTTTTTATACACTAAAAAGAGAACTATCACAATATTTTATGTTTATTTCTATTTTTTCCCCACATTCATTCAGAGAAATAGACAAAACCAGCCTGCCTTTGTCCCACTTAGCTCTGGTTTTGCCCTAAAGAACGAAGGCCTTAAGGCACTTAAATGCCAACCCCATAAATAGATCAGGGGTTCAAATATACATTTTATTTACAAACACTCTGAACCCACACTTTATTTTCACCTACATTCTTAACTAATGGAGAAAGCAACAAAGTAATGAAACACCAAAATTCCTCAAACCAACTGTTTTCTTTTTCCTCTCACTGTTTTTTTACAGTCCACAAACTATACAGAATGGGAGCCAGGTAACATCAGAGAGGCAACGAGCACTATTTTAAAGACCCTCAGAATCTTCAGGTTATAGAAAGAAGCCTCTTCATTTAGAGCACTTATTTAATTCTATATACACCAGGCAGCGTGACTTAATATTCAGAACACTCATGGCTGAATATGGTTAGGAATCTTTCGCTCTGCCTGGACTAAGTTATTGAGACCATGGGTTTTCCATTTTCTCTAAATTGAAAGGCTGCATGAAATGATCTTTAAAATCCTTCCCAAATGTACCATTTACTCAGTCTAGACACCAAAAGATAGTATTTTTAAATATGGAGAAAGGAACGCCTCCGTTTTGCCTTTAATTTTCTAAGTCTTCACCTTTCTACAATAATGACCATATTTGGGGCACGGGGCTCGGGGGAGAGCTTCTTTCATCCATTCCCCCCAGACTCCTAATACGCAAGCACCAAGCTTAATTTGTGATGTTTCTGTCTGGTCACAGAAATACTGTAAAGCCCAAGTGTAGCTGTGAAGTTCCAATGAAAGAAAAGAAGCAGACAAGAGCTAGGCATATTACTTAATATTTTATGCAAATGAAAATATGTTTTAAAACGTCCTGATATACTTTTCACAACACTTAAGTGTTTCTGACAATTGTATGCAAATTTAAAAGTATTTGTCTCATTTTTTGCTGGGTTATTTAGATGCAAATTTTTCACATAATAGAATTTGTCAAAAAATTTTAAGTGACAAAGATTTCATTAATGATCGTTCTAAATTCTGGGATGATAAAGAGCAGTAGCAGGCTCTCCAAAAACATCTTCCAGATTGCCTACCTTTGTAATTATATCACTACAGAATTTGTATCAATAGAATGTGCCAGATGTTTCATAATTAACTGAAGCTAGCATCTGTGTTACTGTGGAAACAAAAAGACATCGGGGTCCCTGTATTTAAAAGACTGGCATGAAATCAACTAGGCAGATGTGAATAACACAAATTAAGATCAACTGCCGCGTCCAGTTATTAAGAAATTCAAGAGTATAAGGGATGAAACTCTCCGATCACACAATAATGGGTGAATCCTTCCTTAATATCAAACATGACAACACCTGAATTCCCGAGGCTTTTTATGTACAAGTAAAGTCATCATTAGTCCTCAAATGACCTATTAGTTTATTATAAATATTGCCCACGTGTTACAATACTTTGGAGGATTAATAGGTTTTCCCCAAACTTCTACGCTATTCTCTCATCTGGGGCATAGCCAGGGATGAAAGGCTTAATGTTCTGGGAAGAACTAAGTCCCTTACAAAATGGGAGAAAACATCTATAAATATAAAAGTGAAGACAAAACAAAGTAAGAAGGGGAGAAGGAGGTAAGAGGAAAGTGTTTTGGTGCCAGAAATAAAATTAAATGTCTTTTACAGGGTAAAGTGACCTACCTTTTTGTTTTAAAAGGCAAGCAATTTTGACAAGGCCAATAGACAATGTTACCTAAAAAACTGTGAAGAGCAAACTGAGTGTGAATCACATTTACTAAGCAGGACTCAAGCCAAAGGGGCAGCAAAAAGGGGTTCAATGATTAATTTTTAAACTGAGACTATTATTAACTTTTGCCTGGATAGAAGTCGCATGGTGTCTAAGGCTAGCTGGCTACAGCTCAGAAAGGGATGAGTTACTTTGCAGTTACGTTGTATACCTGGAAACGGAGTGGCAAATAATCCTCACAAAGATCATCCCACAGCTCTTGCAGATCTGAGACCTCCAAGGGATAACTGACAGGTGTCTTGTCAAGGGCTTTCAAAGACCTGTTCAGGAAACCGGAACCAACTCCATCTGTGGCTAGATGGCCAGGTCTGGCTCCAGGTGGACTGGATTTCACTGGAATAGGAAGCCTGCTCCCTCGGGGGCTCTGGATGGGCTTGTAATCCAGACCTTTAATCACGCTAAGAGCCAGCTCCAGTTTGTGGTTACACATAGGCAGGGAGGCCTGTTCATCAGCCCAGCAGTCGCACTTGACAAGTTCCTTGGCGCCTCTCTCTGTCTCCTCATCCTTCTGCTGGAGAGGACTGGCCTGGACACTGGCATCCAAAGACTCCACAGAAGACCCTGGCGTCCCTTCCTCCATGCTTTCTCCATCTTGGGGTACCTTTGAGCTTGCTAAGTCGGGCGGCCCAGCCTCAGAGAATGCTGGTTCTTCAGTGCAAATGCTGGTGGACCACCTGCTGGAGGGGCCACCCGAGATACTCTTGGCCACCTTCCGAGGCACCTTACAGATGGCTTCGTAGTCGGAGTCGGCCACCCGCAAAGCTGCACACCCGCGGCATCTCCGGGGGCGGCTTCCAGGGCCTTCCGAAGCATGGCAGCTGTGTAGCTCCTGAATCTGGTCCTCATTTTCCACCCAACACTCGAATCCTGAGTAGGCGAAGTCCTCCTGGAGCAGCGCGGAGTATCTGACATCGGGTAAGCCGGAAATGTCAACGGTCCCGCTCCCCGCCTTGGTCTCCGCGCCAGGCTCGTCGTTGTTCTTGCGATACATGCTGGCGATGCAGAACTTGAGGCGGTCCTTCTCCAGCAGCAGCTTCTGCAAGCGCTCGATGGACAGGGCTTCGATGCGGGCAATAACGGTGTCGAATCTGTAGATCCGATCGAGCATGAAAGCGCACTTGCTGCAGGCGAATTCGGCTTTGCCATCGCGGGAGACATCCTTGCCCAGAACGTGCGAAAGCAGGACCTGGAGGTTGAGCTTGGACGCCGTGTGGAAGATCCAGCGCCGCTGGTTTCCGCACAGCTCGCGGGCACAGATTCTGCAAACCTCCTTCATCTTCCCCGGGGACGGCGGCGGCTCGGCGCTCACGCGCGGGCGCCCGGCTGGCTGCGTCTCCCGCGCCCGCGGCCTCGGGCCGGCATGGCACAGCCCGGCGAGTCCCGGGGCGCAGGGGCGCACCTCCCCGGCGCGCGCGGGCCCAGGCGCGCGGCGACCAGCCCCGCCCGGGGGAGCGGCGGCCGCAGAAACGCCCCCGCGGATGCTGAGTGACAGCGGCGCGGCCGAGCTCGGGGGCCGCCGTTCCCCGCCGCGGCCGCTCCCGCCAGCGCCGCGTCCCCAACGTCCTCCCTCTCCGGCTGGCTCGGGCGGGAGGGGCGGGCTTCAAGATGGCGCCGCCCGCGCGTCCCGACGGGAGCTGTAGTCCGCGGCCGCCTCCCCGCGCGCCGGGCGGCCCGGCTGCAGATCGGGCCCCCGCTCCCGGCGCGGGGCGCGGCCCGGCGCGGGCGGGGGCGCGGCTGCGGGAGGGGCGGGCGCTGCCCCCCGCCGGGCCACTCTGGTCTGCTGAGATTTCGCCCCCAAGCGCTCCCTTCCCTCCGGCCCCTCCCTTCCGTCCCTGCGGGGCCACCCGCGGTTCCGCGTGGGGAGGAGAAGGCGGGTCCCTCCGTCCGCGCGCCACGGGCAGTGCCACGTCCTCAGCGGCGCGCAGCCGGGCCGCGCCACCAGCTCCGCTGTGCGCCGCCTCCGCCCGCGGCCCCACCTCCGCGCCCTGCCCGCCGGGCTCGGGATTGAGACGCCGGGGCTGGGGGCGGGAGGGCGCGGGGAGGCAGGGCGCATAAACCCGAGGGTGAGACACGGTAGATTTTAGTAGACCTCCCCCTAGGTTATTGGGAGCATCCAGAAGAGAGAGAACCCCTCGATGCTGGGGTGAAGAGCGGTCCTGGTTAATTTTCTTTTTTTAGATAAGAAAGAAAGAGCGCACAAAAGCAGTCCTAGGGGAGAGTCCATCCAATACCGCGCGGACCCAACTGGTTAACCAAGATCTTAAAGATAATAGAAAGAAAAGGGCCTTTTCACGAATGCAGACACCTGCGGGTAGATTAACATTACCAAAGCTTTTCAGCTGCAGGGAGGCGGCAGTCCTTATTTTGTGGGTGGCAAAGGTAGAGAAATACTGGAACAAAGACCCCGCTCCTTTGGGTAAGAGTTCAGAGAGCCAGGAAAGCTGCCTCTGCAGAAGTAGGGCTGGGGGTTTCACTGACTTCAAGGCAGTGAGCGCCCCGATTCAAGGCTAGGCCACAGTAAATCGCCCCACTTTTGGATACCGGACAGTCATAATCACCTGGCGTTCCCGAGCAGGGCATTTCCCAGTTATAATGATGATGTTAAATTTCACTAATTGACCTAGTGATAAGGGCAGTAGCAGTCTTTCCATTTGTGACCCCCACCTCTGGGACAGAGCCCAGACCCCCAAACCTGGGGACGTTCAAGTGCCTTCAAAGACAGCTCATATTGACTTGAAACTTCTTCTTTTTTTTTTTTTAAAGAACACTGTATCACAAGATTATGTAAGTTTCAGGTGTTCATTGACCCAACACTTCTTAAGGAAGATTACATGAACTTGATTTAGGACAAGTGCTTTAATGGTTTGGCTCATTAAATAGCTAACAATGTTACCTTAATATACTAAATAGTATTATTTTAAAGTAATTTTAAAACTTAACGGGACTCCACACACATAAAATTGCATTGTTTTCCTGTTTAATCATAAAATAAAACCTCAGCAGCTTCATCATGTGAGAAAAGGTCAGTCCAGAGTTTTGGACTTCATAGGTTACAAAAATTTGCTGATGTGATTTCACTTAAATATTCATGTTCTGCCTCTAAAACCAAGAATGTATCAGAGTGCCATGTAAAGCTCACAACAGCTGCACTTTTGCCTGCTTCTAGGTATATAAGCTTCAAATCAGAAGAAATTAAATAACAATCTTGGGACTCTAGTGATTTAGAGAGAAGCAAGGAGTTTCTAGACTCACCGAGGACAAGACTCAGGGCCTGCCGGGGCACTGGCTGCTGCATCCCATCTTAAGGACTGTGTCTTGTTCTCAAGAGCAGCAAGGACTGACTCAAAGCTCCCTGAGAGTGCCAATTAGGGCATTAATGAAGGCATCCTCCCTGGCAACGTGCAAGCCACGTTTTCCTACTGGGGAAAATGCTAATGAAACAAAGTAATTAATGAAGTTAAGTGCTCTTGAGGAGCAAACTAAATACTCTGTATTAGTCTCTATTCCTTATGGTGATTTTGCATGGACTGACAGTCTCCAAACTTTAATGACAATACATATAAATGTCTGGTGTGGGAGTGTTAGTACAAATGGAGAAAAGTCAATTCACCATTGAAGAATATGTTTGCTATCAGTAAAGTTCAACGTATGGAAAGAGCTAGCTCAGGCTTCCGACAGCAGCCAGGAATAACACCAATCTATTTGAAGATAGCACCTATTCACTCACAGAGAAAATGTTTTGAAACCACATCTCAAAGTGAATAGGAAACAGTGGTACTAGAACTAGTTCTAACATGAGCATTTAGTATTATAAAATAATTTAATCCAGACTTAAAAGATCACTGGTGTATAGGTAGCAAAACTTTTTATATATAAGAAATTAAGGGCCTCACTGGTGGTGCAGTGGGCTAAGCGCTGCACTATGAAGCTATGCGGAGCCAATGCAGCATGAGTTCGATCCCCAGCCAGGGAGATTCCCATATGGCGCAGCAGACCTCTCCTGCCTCGCCCACTGCTCCCCTCAGCAGAGTATTTCAGTGGATCCTCCTGTTCAGCTTCCCACTCTGTCTCTGGAGAATTCTCTCACCACCCCACACCTCTGGCCTACTACACCCTAGCTTGTATGCATAAATAAATAAACCTTTAAAATATATATATATATATATATAATAAAACCTACACACTTTTTAAAAAAGTTTAAAAAATTAAACTTACAAGAAAAATTATGTGATAAATTCAGCATTTTGTGGTTCTTATCAACATCATCTTGGTCGAGATTTTGTACATAGTTAACACTGGCTACAAAGGGGCAGCAAGCAAAATGGGGGGCTCAACGGGAACGTTTTATCTATCATGAATCATCTGAATTATTAGCAATGAATGTATAATCACTTTTTAAAATTTCTACGAATTTAGAAAATAGTCAATATTAGAAAATAGTCTAATTAGAACTAAGAATTGTGCTAATGTTAGTTTAAACTAACATTTTATGTGAAAAACAAAGATTTAAAGGAGAGCTACAAGTCATTATAAAGTGATTACATCTGGAGAGGGAAATTATGGATACTTATTTCTTCTTTAATTTATAGTCTATCATTTTCTGTAATAAACATGTATTACTTTTCAGATTATAAAAAAATTTAAGAAGGTAAGATAAACACATTTTTGGTGTTTGCTGCATACGATCCAACACTAACCAGCAATAAAAAGAAATGAACTGATACCCACAAACATCAATCAATCTCAGAAACATGTTAAAGTAAAATTCGACGAAGCAAAATACAAAAATTAGTGGATGATAAATGAAGTGAGGCTTCTGAGGGTAAGAGAGAAGAGGGAGGGGAAAAGGGTGACGGGTACAAAAGAAGAACTTGAACGGCAGTGTGATCTATAACAACTTCAAAGAGTAAAAACCCCAGTGTCCACAGAAGAGTAATTAAAGAGTATATTTAACCACAGAATTTTATGGAGCAAATAAAGGAATGAAATAATTGTACATTGAATGGGATAGCTGGAGATCAGATGCAGTTTAGCAAAAGACATCAGCTTCAATGTAATTCTTGAAGTGTGACTCCAAGTACATGAAATGGGAAAAAGACAAAACTCCTCTCAGGACAGGGATTGCATTTGGAGATGAGGAAGGGATCATGGGTGAGAGAGGGCAGGACCAAAGATTTCTGACAACATATACTGATCTAAGTCTCATTCTAGGTAATGTATAGAGATGGACTCACTTTATTGTGACTCATCCATCAGCACAATTATGGCTATCCAATGTTCACCATGTGACCACATGTCAGTAATTTTTTCTTAATAGCTTTGAAAACTGGGAAGATAAAACTCTATCAACGACCCAACTGAAAATTCAAAACAGTTCCCATCCACATGAGCTTTGGAAAATATTGCATTACATGTCTGTGCAAACCACACAGCAGACCTTGACAGCAAAAGCAAGACATGTTAAGGTGAGACTTTGGGCTTTCTGGTGACTGATAGTGGGATGATTCCATGTAAAACTTATCAAAGGCACATAATGACGGAAAATGTGAGAAAAGGTTTCAAATTATAATAAGCTATTATGAGTTAGACAAATTATGAATTTTGTATATTAACAGTTTGCCCTCAAATCAGACCAATATATTCACAAACACTTGTTTACACCCTAGGACAAATCACATATGCCTGGCCCTTAATTTCCTAGTTTATAAAACAGATAAAGTGACTTTAAACCACAATGTTAAGCATACATCAAAAAGATCCTCAAGTGTTGGAGAGGATGTGGAGAAAGAGGAGACTTTATGCCTCGTTGTGGGAATGTACACTGGTTTAGTCACTTTGGAAGGTGGTCTGAACTGATCTTAAAAACTTAAAATCGGGGCCTCCCCGGTGGCGCAGCGGTTAAGCGCTGCGCTGTGGAGCTGTCGGCAGTGGCGATGTGAGTTCGACGCCCAGCCAGGGAGAATCCCACATGGCGCGGCAGACCTCTCCTGCCTTGCCCTCTGCTCCCCTCAGCAGTGTATTTCTGATCTGCCTGTTCTGCTCCCCGCTCTGTCTCTGGCGAACCCTCTCGCCGCCCCACGCCTCTGGCCTGTACCCCAGCTTGTATGTATAAATAAAAAATAAATCTTTAAAAAAAAAAACTTAAAATCAAAGACAGCATGACCCAGTAATCCAACTTTGAGGTATACAAAGAACACAAAATCATCAACTCAAAAAACGACATGCTCCCCATTGCTTATTGTGGCGCTCCTTACAATAGCTAGGCCATGAAAGGTGCCCACTAATAGGGCTGGGTAAAGAAGAGCTGGTTTAGTCACACAGTGAAGTATTATTTGGTTACAAGGAAAGATGAACTGTTACCATTGCAGTGAATGCAGGGGACTGGAGGGGGTAATGTGACACCGAATAAGCCAGAAAGATAAGGACAAGTATTGGACAATTTCCCATATTTGAGTAATAGGAAATAAAGCAGATGAACGGACAAGGCAAAATAATTATAAACTATCAGACACGCATCATTTAGCTGGAGGTCCTGAGGCAAAGAGGGAGGGTGGAGGATGAGACAGTGGGGTATAAGGGATGGAGGCAGGTCAAAACAAAACAAGCAAAAGAGCAATTTTCAAACTGTGGTGTGCAGCAGCGTGCCTCGCAGCGTTGGCTAAAATGCAGGTTGCTGAGACCTACCTCCTCGAGTTTCTGATTTAGGTTAGTCTGGGGTGGGGCCTGGGATTCTGCATTCCTAGCAAATCCCCCGGGGAATGCAACTGCTGCACTCTAGGGGCCACACTTTGAAAATCACTGTTAGAATGATCTTAACTGTATTCAGAAAAATCTCAGCCCAAACATCAGAAGTTCTGTAGATAAATGGCAAAGCCCATCGACAAGGAACATTTACACAATTGATGAATTTGAAGAGCTGTCTCCTCACTGAGTGCACGATTCTTAAGTACTGCCCTGGCAGTCAACTGTACTATATGTCTTTATATTCCCCTCTAGCTTTGGGGGACCGGGTGGTATCTCTTAGAACGGACACCACTTTGGTGCTGCAGTGCTTCTAAAACCTAATTCTGGACTGGGAGGGCGTTTCCAAGGGAATCAGTGAGGTGGAAAATCCCCATGTCCCAAACCAATTGTATTAGGTTTCGCTGCCCTAGTTATGACGCTGGATGTAGACATGCCAAAAAAAAAAAAAAAAAAAAAAAAGTGATTCTGGCAGAGAAACCAAAGCAGAGGAGGAAATGCAAGAATATCAAAGTAGAGGCAGTTTGGTTTTGTACTAACCCCTCAAGCGAGTGAGATTTCCCAGTGCTGGTTGGGAATCCTGAAGGAGTCAGAAGCAATTATGCTACGCCTTAGTTAATAGCACAGTTATTTCGAAACACTTGTTTTAAAACCAGATTTCCAGTTCCAGTTCCAACTGCAGGTTGCAGTCCTATGGTTATCAGCAGAACCCATCTTAAGACAGTAAAGAAACATAAGGGTCTTTCGAATTTAAGTCATTAAATGCCTATAGCAGTTTAAGAGAGTTTTAAAGTCTATGTTAGTCAATCAATGAGAAAGAATTGATGCAGACTCTTTCCTCTGTCTTCAGTGAGCTTGCAGTTTAGCTGAAGGGGAGAATGTGTGTGTGCTGTGATGGGAACGGCCTGGTGACCCACATGTGTTGAGCTAAATTCAATACGTGGACTTCATGGGTTGATATAGTTGAAGGAGGTGAAAATGGTAGGTCTGGAGGTGGGTCTTCAGATGGAGGAGACAAAGGGACTTGAGATAAAGAAAACAGCATCATCAAAAACCTTGCAAGTTGGGTTAAACACAGTGCTAACCTGTAGGTACGGGGAGAGGACAGAGATTTTGTGGGACATTTGAATGACCAGGCTCATCTCTTCATACATTTGATCTCCATAATTGCTCATTCAAAGAATGTGGACGAAGGGCCAATGAGAAGGTAGACACTATGCAATGGAGGAACTTGGTTACTAACACTTGGTTAATGTTTGACAATGGCTAGAGAATTGGGACTTAATGTTGTTACCTTGAGCAGTGATGGCGTGACAAGCCAGGCAACAGGATGGACTGGAATTGCAGGGACAGACTTGGGACACAGAGACTGAGCCTTATGTATTTGTGTATTCCCCTTCCTTCACCTGAAAGTACCTTAGGCATTTTAAGTATTCAACCATAGCCTTAATCAAGTCATAAAGAAGCTCCTTACTCCCCCACATTCTTTGGTGCTTTAAAGGATCAGAAATGTGCTTGCCTTAACTAAGAAGACCTACTTCTGAGACATGTTTCCAGAGAAGGTTATGTCTGGGGGCCAGTGATGAGACAGTGATGTGGAACGAGGATTTACAAGTGAGACTTCAGAGTCAGCATCTATCAGCCTAAGAAGGGGATATGAAAAGCTGCTCTAAAAAAAGGACCTTATATGAAGTCAACTGAAGCTGCCTGAGCTGCTAATCCCCACAAGGTTCTCCGTCTCTGTCTGGAGCATTGAGAATGCATTCTTGCCTTAACCTCCACGTCAGATCTCTCCATGGTAACGCTGGGACGTTTGCTATTTTAGGAAGCACGCCTCACTGCATGCAGCGCTATTTACATTAGGTTCCAAAAGAGACAGAAATGCAATGGCTTGAGTGTCTGCTGCTCTGTGGAAATGGCCCTGACTGCTTACCATTGCATGCCCCGCCATTACCCTGTTGTCCAGTCTCATTCTTTAGGTCAACCATCATGAAATTACATGTTAGTCAATACTGCTTACATTTTGCTGGAGAAAAATGGGGAGAAAAAAATAAAACAAGAATTCCTCCAGAATTTCCTTCTCAAGTACACCTCACCTCCCTGCCTTTACCCCCAGGTCTGGCTTCATTGAAATGGTTCTTATAGATGCAGCGTCCACCATTCTGTAGAAGCAAAAAGTACCAGTAACTGGAACAAATGCCTTCATGTCCCTGCAACTCTGCAGGTATCTTCATTAAAGAGAAAAACATGCTTTGTAAGCATCACTCCACTGGATTTTCTGACTTTCTAGCAAGAAAGACACAGACAGCTGCAGCTTGACAGTCCCTTCCAAAGACTCCCAAACTCACAGACCACAAGGGCGTGGGGCTCTGAATGGAGACAGGACTGGCAGCCTCGTGTGGGGATGCTCCTCAGGGCAACCGTTGTTGCTGTTCTAAAAAGCTGATATGTAATAGGGGCGCATCAGTATCGTGACAGAATGCTCCAGCTAAAATGGATGCTCATAATACGCTGGCAGACTGGGAAGGGAAAATCACTAGAGGGAGAGTGAAATCAATTAAATGAAGGAATTGCATCAAAACTGCCTGTCTGGGGCCTCCCTGGTGGCGCAGCGGTTGAGCGCTGCGCTGTGGAGCTGTCGGCAGTGCACGGTGAGGGTTCGACGCCCAGCCCAGGAGAATCCCACATGGTGCAGCAGACCTCTCCTGCCTCGCCCTCTGCTCCCCTCAGCAGTGTATTTCTGATCTGCCTGTTCTGCTCCCCACTCTGTCTCTGGTGAGCCCTCTCGCCGCCCCATGCCTCTGGCTTGTACCCCAGCTTGTATAAATAAATCTTAAAAAAAAAAAAAAAACTGCCTGTCTCGTTTGGGGAATGGAGGCTCTGAATTTCTGCATTCCAAGATTAGAGCCGAGTCCCCACTTCCGTAAGTGGCATCACGTGAAGAACAAAGGGAAGTGGAGGAAGGTGAGTTTTCGTTACATGGACAACTCAACGTAGAAGGTAAGATCTGCGAAAACTCCTTCCCTAACCCCAACTCGGGCTATCACTCGTGAGTATGGAGAAGTGAACCAACGCTCCCCTCGCCAGCTGGTCATCCCCTAAACCTGTCAAGGGTTGCAGTGGTGACTCTACTGGAGATGAGGGGCTTCGTCAGCCTCTGCAGGGCATTTCCAGAATGCAGAAAATGAACTTGTGCCTTTGACATGATTCGGGTGAGGTTCCTACAGTGAGCGGTGAATGACAGGCAAAGGCTGGAGAATAGCAGTGGAACTAAGATGCTCCTATTTTAGTAAGACAAGGCTGACCCCGGCAGCAAAAACTCCAGCTGCCGTTAAGAGCAAGAGTTGTCACACATGACTGCAGACAGAGGGGGGAGACAGAGTGCTTTACAATTACTTTTAAAACATTTTTATCCCTGCCTGATTCACAGAATGGAGTACCCGAAGTAGTTAAATCTTTGTATCAAGCCATGATATGCTGTCTTAAGAGGGACATCAATGATTCGCTCAGTCAATCTTCAGTCTGAACCACCTCCAGGAAAGCCTTGCTAACATGCAAATCATATGTTGTTATTCCACTTGCTTGACTTTTTTTTTTTTAATTCTCTACTGCCTACAATGTGAAGTCATTAGCTTGACACTTATGGCACTTTTCAGTCATTATCACACATTTGATAACACCAATTACTCCCAATTCCTTATCTATGTTCCACACCACTGTCTATATTGCTTCTCCTGTCTAGAATACATTTATATTTTCTGCCTGATCTATTATATTTTCTGAGGTCTTAAAGGCCTCAAGTCAAAGGTGACCTCCAGGTAACATGCCTCAGAAGTAAGTATTTATGAAGTACTTAGAGTGCACCAGGTACTGTACTTCTCATCCTGTATTTTGGTTCTCGGTTCACATGCCAATATCTTATTGGACTAGAAACCCTTTAAAAGCTAGGATTCCTTAGACCAGTGTTTCTTACTGTACAACTGTACCATCACCTAATATGCATTTTGCAAACTCATGATAATGAGAGGTGCCAGGGGTACCCCATAACTTGCAATGGGTAGGACAAAGCATGTGCTAAAGGCTGAATGGCTTTTGGATGTCCCACGGGGTGCTGATGGATGTTGCGAAACTGTTTCTATAATCATGTTAACCAAGAAGTAATTTCTGCACATATACGAACACGGTATTAATACACTGACTTTTCCATGAATTAAACAGCTATGTAAATTGAGAGGATTGCTTTTTGTTTGGCTTGGAACTTTGCCAAGAGTTTTTCACCTTGACATTGCCACTTGCTGTCTTTTTTTTTTTTTTAAACAATTCAATTTTTTTTTTTTTTTACATACAAGCTGGGGTACAGGCCAGAGGCATGGGGCGGTGAGAGGGTTCACCAGAGACAGAGTGGAGAGCAGAACAGGCAGATCAGAAATACACTGCTGAGGGGAGCAGCGGGTGAGGCAGGAGAGGTCTGCCGCACCATGTGGGATTCTCCCCGGCCGGGCGTGGAACTCACGTCGCAGCTGCTGACAGCTCCACAGCGCAGCGCTCAACTGCTGCGCCACCCGGGAGACCCGCCACTTGCTGTCTTTGAATTACCAGTGCAACCCTCCTGTATCAGAATGCCTCTGAGGCCATGACATTTACAGTGATGGTCCAAGCAGATACAAGCGCCTGACTAGTCTGTCTTTTATTATAGTTGTGCTCAATAAAATTGCATATTAAAATAAACATTTTTACTGCAAATTATTTTCTTTTTCTGTCTTACATGTCAGCACATACCTTGTAGGGCTGTTTTGAGGTTTAATTTGAATTAATATATAAGGTATCTAGAGCAGCTGCTACACATTTGCTTATTTGTTAATTAATTTATTTAGCAGCTACTCATCTTCAGTACAACCTTACTCTCTCTCAGGCTGCTAACACAGATAATGATATCAGTAGTTAACTAGGCACTTCCTACATATTACTTCCAATCTTTACAAAGAGCTGAATGTTGGATACTTTATCCCTATTTTACAGAGGCGGAAACTGTACTCGAGGTGTTATGTAACTTGTTCAAAGGCATTTATCTAAAAAGTATCAACACTGGGATTCAAATTCCAAAATCTGAGCTCAATTTTTCATACCACCCAGCTTCCCTAGTTTAAATCCATAAGCCTTCCAACTAGAACCAGTTATTGAAGAACAGGAATCTTCCCTCTAAATCTGGACTTGATGGCACCCTTCCACCATCAACTTGAATCACTTGCGTATAGCTAGATGGCTCCAAGATATTAAGGAAATCACTTCAATATTTCTTTCTGTCTAATTCATAGAATAAAAGATAGAAGCACAGAGACCCAACCCATTTCCTTTCCCCAAACTAGTTTCCTTTGGGAGAAAAAGGCTATTTCAGAGACTTATTGCCGGCTCAGGAGAAGGCTGCATCTCTGGCCAGGCACGTCAGGCTGTTTTGGAGATGATGACAGAGGACAACTCTAAGCCCTGAGCAGTACTTGGGGCCCATCGTTCTCCCCTTAAGACATGGATTCGAAGGGAGGAGGCAGGAAATGAGCTGTGGGAGATGTTCTGTCCTTCACATCTGGAAGAACCTATGATCAGAGGCCCCTATGAGAGCTTTGCAACTTGGATGTTAGCCATTGGTCTTGCAGCGGCCCACCCGGTGCAAAGAGCCCTGCTCGCAGGCAGTTTGATGGGTCCAGAGGGGACAATCACCTCCAAACACGACCACCCTCAGAACTAACTTCTGAGTTGCTATGGACACACAATCATTTCCCACGAATAAGAACTTTCTATGAAAAAGATCACCGGCCCTCCCTGGTGGTTCAACGGGTTAAGCGCAGCACTACGAAGCTATCTGCAGCCACTGCAGCACGAGTTCGATCCCCGGCCAGGGAGACTCCCACATGGCACAGCAGACCTCTCCTGCCTCGCCCACTGCTCCCCTCAGCAGTGTACTTCACTAGATCCTCCTGTTCTGCTCCCCACTCTGTCTCTGGCGAATCCCCTCACCAACCCACACCTCTGGCCTACACCCCAGCTTGTATGCATAAATAAATAAACCTTCAAAAAAAAAGAAAAGGAAAAAGGTTGCCAAACTGTCTCACAGAATTAACAGAACTATATGATCAGGTTTGTAAATGTCCAGTGAATTGGAGAATAAAGATAAGATGTTACAAGGACCAGGCAACACTGATGAATCATATCCATTTAGTATAACCTGCATGATTTCCTGCAACTTTTTCAGCCTACACAATGTTATTATCCTTTGGATACTGTACTTGTCTTGGCCTAAGCCTTCCGTTAGAATAAAACATAAACAGTGATGTCCCTTTGAAGTTACAATCTTTCTTTTCTTCATATCTGTTCTGAAACTGATACCAAACCAATTCTCCTTATTTGCATTACAAATATTGAATAACATATACCTATGTTAGTGTTGACCAAAGATACTGATGAAGTCAAGCACATGTACACCATATATACTGATATCCCTAAATAAAAAGTAGAGCAAATAGAAAGTAAATAGAGTAGAGTAAATAAAAAGTAGAGCAAAGAGAGCAATTTTATTTCAGATTTTACATGAGTATTATATCTTTCAAAGTGCTCACCTTGGAGGGACAATACACTTTTCCCAAAGATGTTGGGCTCAAACGGAAGGTCAGAATTATAGGAGACTTTGCATATTATTTGAGCTTTGAGCTTATTTTTTCACTTTACACAGACAGAAGCAGAGATGTGAGATATCCATAGACATGCGAGTAATAAGAATCAAGATAAAAATCACACCCCCCTACTTCCCAGCCAAGTTCTCTCTAATTAAAAACTGCTTTGGGGGCCTCCCTGGTGGCACAACAGGTTAAGCACAGCAATATGAAGCTATCCAGAGCCATTGCAGCACGCGTTTAGTCCCTGGCCAGGGAGCTTTCCACATGGCGCAAGAGATCTCTCCTGTCTCGCCCGCTGCTCCCCTCAGCAGTGTATTTCAGTTGATCTGCCTGTTCTGCTCTCCACTCTGTCTCTGGGGAACCCTCTCACCACCCCATACCTGTGGCCTACACCCCAGCTTGTATGTATAAATAAATAAATCTTTAAAAAAAACTGCTTTGGAATCTCCCTATATTCCAATATGTATTTTACTAAAAGTCATGAACTTTAATTTTGATTCTTATCTGTCAAATTACACATTACATATTACACTTCAATTCCTGAGTTTTGTTAACCAGAGCTTTCCAATCAGAATAAAACCACAGTGCAAGAGGTTTACAAGTGTGGCCAAGATAGTAATTTCCTCACCTAGCTGTGGTTAAGCGCCCAGGCTGCTCACCTCCAAGGGAGAAATCCGTCCATTTACTACTCCACCTTCCAAATATTCTCATTTTCCATTTGTGCCACAAAAAGAGAAAAGCATGGAAGCACTGCTTGAAGTGATTCATGTCTCTGTTCCTCTCATCCTGACTCCAAACTGTGTATTAGTGAGCCAGTAATCTAACTGCACACATTTTGTTTTATCATTGGCTTAAGATCTGGGAGGATACCTGACTTCTTGGAAAAGGATATATTCTAGGGCTCCTTTAGAAAATATTTTTCTGGTAAACTAGGATAAATTAAAAGTGGACTTCAGGAGGAGAATCCTCCAAGGTAACTTCTAAAAGCAATGATACTTCTAAAAGCAATGATGCAGTTATTTTCACTGCAGTAAGCATTCTTTCTTCAATATTAAAACCACATCTAGATGTTCTATGTAGTGATAAATCACTCAGGGTGGTAGGCAAAATTCTAAGACGGACCCAGGTATTCTTACTCTTGTGTTACCTCACTGCTTGAATGTGGGCAGGGCTGCTGACTTGCTCCTAATCAGTAGAACATGACAAAGGTGGTGGAATTTCGATCTATAGTTATGTTACGTTATGTGGTAAAGTGTCACGCTATTGCCAATGTAATCAAGGTTCCTGATTGGCTGACTGCAAGTCGACCAAAAGGGATGTATAATGATAGCCCTGACTAAACCAGGCAATCCCCTTAAAAGATGAGTTAGATGTGAGAAAAGCAACAGGCTTTCTCTCACTCTTTCCCCACTGCTGGCTGCCACGCTTCTACAGCTGCAAGGAAATAAATGCTTCCAAGAACTCGAGGGAGCTTAGAAGAAAGTCCTTCCCCAAGCGACCCACCAGATGAGAAAGCAGCCCAGCTGACACCTTGATTTCAGACTTGTGAAATCCTGAGCAGAGAACCTGCTAGGTGATACCTGGACTCCAGACACACAGAAACTGTGGAATATTAAGTGTCCATTGTTTTAAATCACTGTGTTTGTAGTAATTTGCTACACAGCAATAGATCATTCATACACTTAGATATACAAAACAAAACAGGAGGGTTGGAAACAGGAGGCTAACACTCCACCCAGAACTCACCTGCACTTCCATACCAGCAGGCTCCTCCAACAGATGTAGCAACTGCCGTTTCTCTTGAGATAACTGTTCCACAAGCTTCTCCTGGGTAGCCAGGTTCCGACTCAGTTCTTCAATTCTTCTGGAGTAAAGAAAAAGTAAGAACAACAATATTGTCACACGACTATTATTACCATTATGACCTTATTTTTCATCTCCCTCCGAAGACAGCACAGTCCAGTACAGTAGATTTTACCTCCTGTAAATTGAATTCTTTGATCCTTTTCTTTATAAAGCTATGTTTTCTCAGCCCTCACCCCCAAATATATACAAATGGTATTTCGCTTATATTTCCACTGGGTTCATGGAGCTCCTGAAGCCAGCCCAGGAAGCAATAGGTCGTAGACACACAACTCTTGGAATAAGCACCCAGAAGCTGTGTTTTTGTTGTTCGTGGTGGTGGAGTTTAAGCAAGAAACAATTCTTAGATGACCTCTGTGTGTCTGCCAGGCACTGTAGTAGGTGCTGGTGATGTGAAGTTGGGTAAGACACAGTCTCTGCCCTGCAGGCACTTAGATTCCTTGGGTGGCTGTGTCAGGGGCTGGGAGTGGGGTACAGTTCTGTAAACTAGTAACAGCAGCAGACTGTGGTAAGTGGGCCCTGGGGAAGCAGATACCATGCAGCACACTGGCTGCTGCCAGGGTTACGGGAGGAAATACAAAGAAGTGGGGCTTGGTGGTGGGCTGATGGGGAACATACATCTGAAGGGGTACTCACCTGCACGCCTGAGTCATGTACAGTGTTGCAAACCAACAGGCCTTGATACAATAATGGAAAGACATACATACAGCCCTTTAATCAAATAAAAGTGATTCATAGAACTTGGAGGAGTCTGGGGGAAGCACAAGAGAAGAGATTTTGAAGACCGGGCTGTTTTCCAGGCTCCGAGGCAGGAGCCTGAATGAGGGACTGAAGGCGTGAAGACGGAAATATACTTAGAGAGAGTCCCTAGAACAAGGCTGGCAGGCAGAGCAATGGCCAGGAAAGAGGCTGTAAATTCAGAGCAGGATTAAGTTATAAAGGACTGTAGGTTGTGCAAATAACAGATTGAAATCGACACTTGTTCATCACCTTTTATGTACAAGGCACATCTTGCTGTCTCTGTTTGTGAGTTTTCGAGTGTCAGAGACACGTTTCCTTTGAAAGCATGCTTGGCGCTACACGAAATGTTTCCCACTGGGATGTTTATTCCTGTAAGTGTTTAAGAGTGTGATAGCATCTTGGGAAGGAAAGTAGTTTGGCAGGAAAGTGAGAATACCTGAAAGTTAAGTGGAAAATCTAAGAGACAAACGATAAATTTAGGATGTGAGGATCTGCAAAGATTTAGGGATGATAAAGACCATTAAAAGCTTTGCAATGCAATCTGGAATAGATGACAATTTTCTACGCTCCCTGGGTAGCCCGTGTTGTTTCTATTCGAGAACTTATTCAGATCATGTAACATGCTCGTTGACGACAGGAACTGGGCCTTTCATCTCTGTAACTTTAGGCCTTAGCCCAGTGTCTGGCACGTGGCAGGCTCCCTCCACGTGAACCATGTCTCCTGCTCGCAGCCATTGGATCATTTTCCCATTTAAAACTTCCTGGGGGCCTCTCTGGTGGCGCAGCAGGTTGGGTGCAGCACCGGAGCTGTCGGCAGCGGTGGCGCAAGTTCGACGCCTGGCCGGGGAGATTCCCACATGGCGCGGCAGACCTCTCCTGCCTCGCCCGCTGCTCCCCTCAGCAGTGTGTTTCTGATCTGCCTGTTCTGCTACCCGCTCCGTCTCTGGTGAACCCTCTCGCCGCCCCTGCCTCTGGCCTGTACCCCAGCTTGTATGCATAAATAAATAAATCTTTAAAAGAAATAAATACCTCAACAACAACAAAAAATAAAATAAACCTTCCTGGACCGCTAGCTGCCAACGAGTGAGTTCTGTTAATGGTTATCACGGAAGACTCGCCCTGAAGAAGAAAATTCTTTTCTTGCAGGGGTCCTAAAGTCTTGGAAAGGGTGAAGAACCACTGTTGAGTCTTTAAAAGAGAAGCATAGCTGCTACACGGTCTTGCAGCCGCAGCAACAGGCAGAAGACAAGCAACAAGTACACAAAGGTACCTACTTGTCCCTCTGCATCAGGGCCTCAGTGTATTGGTCGGGCTTGATCTGGTCTCCGGGTCCATCTTCCCTGTCCTTGGTGACACCTTTGAGCTTCTCTGACAGTTCCAGGTTACACTCTTTCTCGGCTTCCACCAGCGCTGCCATCCGGGCAGCTTCATCCTTTGCTAGCCTGGATTCCTGCAAAAGGGATGAGAAGTGAAAGGCTGCAAATCCCAGGTAAACACTTGGTGAGTCTGGGGTGGAAAAGAGGAAGGGAAAAGTGAATAGCAAGAGACAGAGCAGCAGGGGGAGAGGGGAGGAAGACCCCCGCCCCTGACCCTCCGGAACCTCGCTCACCTCCTGCAGAAGCTGGATCTTATTCTCCAGGAGCTGGTGAACATGCTCTGTCTCCTGCTGTCGCTCCTCGAACTGGCGCCGGAGCTCGGCTTCATTGTGGCTGTTGAGATTCTCCACGTCAGTCCTAAAACCACAGAGCACCGCCGTAAGAGCCAGCCCTACAGCTTATCAATCAAATGTTTGATCCATTCGGAGTCACACTGATGACAAGAAAAATGATTTTCCTCTGTAATCATTTATGAACTGTCCTTTCCAACCTGCCTATCTCTTAGGACTCTAACTTTGTAGTATTTTTTTTTTTTTAAAGATTTATTTTATTTACACATACAAGCTGGGGTACAGGCCAGAGGCGTGGGGCGGCGAGAGGGTTCACCAGAGACAGAGCGGGTAGCAGAACAGGCAGATCAGAACTACACTGCTGAGGGGAGCAGCGGGCGAGGCAGGAGAGGTCTGCCGCACCATGCGGGATTCTCCCCGGCCGGGTGTCGAACTCGCGTCACCGCTGCCGACAGCTCCACAGCGCAGCGCTCAACCGCTGCGCCACCGGGGAGGCCCTAACTTTGTAGTATTTGTCAGTCAGACTAAACTTGACTTCCCAGAGGCTTCAACGCTGCTGTAGCTTCAAGAGGAGAATCTTTCATTGGGGAGGGTGGGCAGAACTCAGCACCCACATTCACTATCATCTCTGCCCAGAGGGGTCCACCCAGACTGCTCCCACAGGCTCTGCTAACTCCCTGCCTTTCTCGCTGTTTGAACTTAAAGGGATCCTTCCATTTGGACTGCGAGAACGGAATATCCATCTGGACAGCCAAAGGAATGCTTTCCGCCATTATAACCCAGAGACTGTCCCGAGCCTGGGCTACCTCCTTAGTGTTCCAGCTAGTTTCCATGGTTTCATGCACACAGCAGACATTTAATCCATGGAAGTTCAGGACTCTTTGCTTCTCTGATGTCCCCAGGAATGAAAGTCCAGGCACCAGCATGAAGCGGGTAAGGTGTCATCAGTTTATTTATAGCTAAAGACAGCTGCTCTTGGATGTCTGAGGATTAGAAATTTTGGGGTAGTATCAGGTGCTGAATGATCTTAATTCCGGTTTGGTTTTATTCCTGTTTGAAGCCATTTGTTGAGAACCATGCACCATCTTCTTGTTCTCAGGGCAGAGAACAGTCCTGAACCTCTGTAGACTTCTGATAAATCAGAGCTGCTCTATCCAAGCCCAGTGCAGGAGGCTGAGTCCATGGAGAACAAATGGGACTTCTCTGAAAGTTACAGGTCGTTGGTTGATAATGGGCCCCACTCGCCGCCATCACAGAGACTATATTTATCTTAAGATCCCTTATCATTATACAGTTTTGAGGGTGGAAGGGTTTTGATTGTACAAAGGGCAAAAATCAAGGGAATAACCCGAGACTTCTAAGTAGCAGACCTCAGGAATCATCCACTTTTGACTATACTCCTTGATAAATGCAGTAGACAACAGCTAACTACAATCTCCTGAAAATGGAAACTGTCTGTTTTCTGAGTAACCCAGTTAGCCTAGAATGCCTGTTTTAACAAGCTACAACTGTTGTAATATCAGAAGAGCCTTGAACTTGAAACCAGAAGATGTGAACTCTGCCACTCGAGAATACCTTCTTGCTCTGGATCTTGGTTTTCCCATTTCTAAATACAGGATAATGCCACCTAATAAAAGTTGAATGACATTAAAACAATTTTACAGCATTGTGCACTCTCAAAATGTATTATTCAACTGTTCTTTTAAGTTTTCTTAAAATCTATTAGGTCACTAATACTTTAGTAAGTGTTTAGCGATACCAGAATATTGTGCACATTTTGAGTTTGGTTTTGAGAGTTCTGATCTTACTGGGCTGTCATGCTAAACATCAAGAAATACTGTAGACTCCAAAAGAATGCCAGATCAGAATGAATGTATACCGATCCCAGGACATAATCTGAAAATTATTTTTAATAACAATTTTAATAATATTTATTTAAAACTAAGATTTTTAATTTCTAAAATCTATACATTATAAAATAACCATTTAACAATATAAAGGTATATAAAGAAAAACAATCACCTTATCATGAACTCTAATATCATGCTTTTGAAATAAATGATGCTAAAGAGTTTGGCATGTACCCTCCAGTATTTTTTTCCATGCAAAATAAATCAAAACATGTATATACAGAGAGGACTGTTTGTCTTTACCTGAATTATAAACATCACTCAGTACTTTCCCCCTTCTTTAGTTTCTCAGGGGCTTCCTACTAGGATAATATACAGACCAAGTCATCCTTTATAATGACTGTATAATATTCCACAGAAAAGTTTTATCAAAATTTCTTCAACCATTGCCCTATTACTGGACAGTTGTTTCTAGTTTTTTGCCACTGCAAATAATGGCTGTTGTACATATCCTTACATCATTCATTCTTTCATATTAGCACTTTTATTTATGAGGGCTCGATTCCTCTAGAAATTATCTGATCAAAGGAAATGCTTGTTTTTCACTTGGATAAGCAGTGCTCCATACAAAGATGTTGCCATAATTCAAACTTTCATCAGCAATATGTGAAAGTGCCCATTTTCCCTAAACTCTGGGCCAGCCATTACTGATATTTGTAGATTGCTCAAGAGGAAATTTATAATCTTAGGTATGGTGCATTTGCCAATCTATGGCCAGGCCTGAGAGGCTTAGCAAGAGACAGAGAGCCCAAGGAAAAGAAAGCTCAGTTCCGGAACCGAGCTCAGCATTCAGGTGCCAGAGTTAAGGTTAAGGGATCAGACCCCAAATCTACTGCTCTCAGGTTAGTGAGTCAAATTCTGCAGGGACCAGAGCTCAGTTGGATCAAACCACAACTCACCATGTTTTATCCAAATGCTGTTTTCTGTCCTGGAGTTCTCGTTTCAGGCTCTCTACTTCAACCTTCAGCTCAATGTTCTGAAAAGTAGACGGGCATTAAAAATCATTAACCACTGCAGGCTCTGGACCCCAGAGCCAGCTTCCAAGGGAGCTCTGCCTCAGTTCCAGCTTCGCATCTGACCTCAGCCCTCTTCCTGGCCTTGACATCAGTGGGGATGCAGATGGGTCTGATGGAGGAGATATAACTCAAAATAAGATTAGGGGCCTCCCCGGTGGCGCAGCGGTTAAGCGCTGCGCTGTGAAGCTGTCGGCAGCGGCGACGCGAGTTCAACGCCCGGCCAGGGAGAATCCCACATGGCGCGGCAGACTCTCTTGCCTTGCCCCCTGCTCCCCTCAGCAGTGTATTTCTGATCCGCCTGTTCTGCTACCCGCTCTGTCTCTGGTGAGCCCTCTCGCCACCCCACGCCTCTGGCCTGTACCCCAGCTTGTATGTATAAAAAAAAAAAAACTTCAAAATAAGATTAGAACTAGACCCACACAAGGAATTGGGGGTAGAAGGAATCAACATAACCATTAGAACAACCCCTAGGTGCCAGCTCCTAAATTACAAAGCATAAGTAGGAGCCAGCACGCAGTTCAGGGGCAAAGATATGGAGATTGAGCCCATTGTAGAATCTCTGGTCTCTTTTCTAATTCTAGTTAGCCAGTAAACAGGAACCATCCTCCAAGATGAGCCCCTCCCAACTGAAAGAAGGCTATATCAGTGCCATCCCTGCAAGAATTCAGGGCAGCCATTTCTCTGCCCACCTGTGCCTCTGCAGGTGCTTTCCTTTACCAACTCTGTCACTCTGCAGGGCAGCAGCTGCCTGTCTGCCCGTGACCTGCACCATGCAGGCCTCTCTTAGCAAACCCGGCCCTCAGCGGGGCAGCTCTTTCTGCCCGCTTGTGTCTGTGCAAGTGTCCTATACTTTCTTGTCCTTTTTCTAATAAACCTGTTCTTTAAGTATAACTGAGTCTCTGTCTCGTGGAGAAACTCGCCGCGTGCCGCAGAAGGGAGCTCTGGTGAAACCTTTCCCAGAGTGAACCCAAGGCCCCCGCTCCGCTCTCAAATCCACCGACTCCAAAAAAACGACATGAGGTCTTCACCCAATCAGAGATGAGTGAGCTGTGCAGCCTCAGTACTTCCCCTGAGCTGCTCACCCACCCTTCCAACCCATTCATCGCCCTGGGAAGGTGAACACTGCCCAAGCCTGCTTCTTTTTCAAAGAACTGAGGACAGAGTCTGTATTAAATTATTTTTTCTCCCTAATACAGAAGTGTTCCTGAAAATCAAATTGCTGTATCTAGAATTCCATTTTAAATATCCCCAGGGAATTCATTATTTAAAGAAATCACACGATGAACATTGTTTTAAACACTACGTTGCTTTTATCATAAAATTAGACTTTCACATATTGGGTTTGCTTAGGGTGAAAAAGGACTCTGATGATGACTTTAGCAAGAGAGCAACTTTTTTGAGGCGAAGCCGAAATAAGACAAACAGAAAGGAAATAAAAATGACCCAAGCGGAGTAAAGAATGAACAAAGGTTTGGGGAGACGGCGCACAAGAAGCGTCGGGTGCAGGCTCAGAGACTGGGTTGGTAGTCGGACAGAGCAAAATGCTTCCTGTGTTCTGGTACCTCAGAAGCCTCTGTGTCTGCAGCCACTGGACCGCCAGTTACTCTGCCGGGCTCTGTCAGAGACCGTTTCACTTCTGTCGTTAATAAAGGTCTTTCTGTGCAACGATGTCACGGGCTTCACCAGGGAAAACACCAATTCATTTCTGAACACTGAGCTCTAGACCGGTGGTGAGGAGCAGGGACCCAGCAGAGAAGACAGATTCCTGCTGGGAATGTCAGAGGGGGTCCTCAGGAAAGGGGAGTGTCCCAGGTTCCCTGCCCCACCCAAGGGAGGGTGGAGCTGAGCAGGAGAGATATGAAGCTGGAGAAGAGAGGGGGAAAAAACACAGAGAGGAGAAAGAGGAAAAAAGGAAGCAGGATGGAGGCCAGAAGAGGCCCAAGGAGCAGAGAGACATGTAAAGAAGCTGCACCTGCCTGGACTGTTTGAAACTGATGTGGGTGAGAGACCCGTGAGGAGGTTAACAGTAGTAACATTGATCTTGATTTTGATTTTTACTCTTTTCCTCACAGACTTGTCTGGCTACTGCTGACCCTTTTCTATGGGTCCCTGCAGAAAGGTGTTTTAGACTTGCGCCAGGCTTCTGGGCCTTGCCTCGGGCCAATCCCATTTGGGTGGACTTTTGCCCACGAGGTGATGGGTAACTTTGGGTGCTTAGTTTAGAAACTATATTCTTTGTCTTTTCTGTATTATCACACTAAGTGTATTAAAGTTTCTTTTCCACTTAAGGTCTTATATGTTTTGTCCTGATGCGGCAGATGGCAGAACCTATTTCAAGCGAGCAGGTTTGGGGGTTCTGAGGTGCTCCTCTCCCTGCCCTGTAACAGGAAGACTGGGCAGTGCCCGGCAGAGCACCGGGACCATCAGGGAGTGCAGGGCGAGACCTCCTCACAGTTAAGTCTGTCACCTCAAGGGGCAGCAGTGTCGGGATTGGTGCGGGATGAAGGAAAGACAACTCCAAGTCCAAGTAGGGGAGGGAGGAAGGGAGGAAGGGAGGGAGGGAGAGAGAGAGAGAGAGAGAGAGAGAGAGAGAGAGAGAGAGAGCGAGCTAGAAGGGCTATATCTCTGGAGATGCAGCAGCTCTTCCCAGGGCAGTCTCACATTTATTAGGGGGTCAGATTCAGGGAAGGTGGGAAGTGTGTGGAGGAATGTACATGGTCAGGATGTGGATTGGGGATGCATAATAGTCTGGCACAAGGTGGGGGGAAGTGAACTGGGTCGGTTGCCTGGGGGACCGCCATTGTTTCTGCTCATCAAAACATCCTCTCTCCAGTCCCCGTTTACACTTAACTTCTGTCAAGGTGGCCTAGCTGGTTCTGCTAATCTGGCCATAATGTCTACCTGCTGTTTTCAGCAGATACCGGTTTTCCAGTATGTTCCTCATATCAAGACTTTTGTCCTGGTGAGAGTCCCTGACTCTGCATTTTAGCTTGACCAGCGGAATCTTTGGGCACCAGGCAAACTCCTGAGAACAAGGGGGGCTGGAGAATCCACACAGGTCTGTATCGAAGAAGGAATTTACGGCAGATGTGAAGACAGACGGATGAGTCAGGATTAAGGATGGGGGTGTCTGAGGCCAGAGAGGAGAAGGACTCAAGAAACACTTTAGAGGTAGGGTTGGCAGGGATGGCTGACTTATGAGAAACTGGGATTAAACCGGATGGAGGAGCAAGAAGACACTGAGATTTCTAGCAAGTAGGTGGTAATCATACTATTAACTAAAATAGGAGAAGGTTAGGAAAAAAGGAGCTCACTTTTGGAGGAAACCATGGAGTCTATCAATGTCCAAAAATACTTGTTGAGGGATTGGCGTCATGTCAGTCTTAGGGCTCAGAATACAGAGCTCAGTTGGCGTCCTCCCTGATGAAGTCTGTGACGTAGCCTTGACAACGCTCAAACTGGGTTGCCAGATTTAGTCAATTAAAATATGGAATACCAGCTCATCTTGAATTTCAGATAAATGATAGATAATTCTTAGTATAAGTGTATCCCGTGCAGTATTTGGTACGTGGGTACACTAACCAATGGCCCGTTGTTCATCTGGAATTCGAGTTGTGCTGAACACCCTGTATTTTATCTGGCGGTGCGAACATCCAGAGATTAGCCACTGGCAGCAGAACATGTTTTCATTCTGGATGAGGAAAAGTCCAAAATCCCAATACCAATTCCATGGCCTGACACTGTGAAAGCTATTTATTTGCTTCAACTGATCTATCTTTGAATTAGAGAATTTAGCAAGTTAACAGGTTCCCAGCTTTGTGCTCAAAACTAGGAATACAAACATCACTGTGAGAAATGGTGCCTGAGCTGGAGACCCTCATAGAGACAAGGTGATAAGGATTCTATTAGATGAGAAATAAAGAGACAGAGCAGTTTCTTTATAGGAATATAATTTGGAAGCTCCTTCATTCCTTCATTCATAAACCTGCTGAAGGTTGTGGTGCAAAATAAATTAACACAAGGGAAAGATTCTGATTAATAATAGGGTTATAGGAAGATCAATAGTATAGTTATAATGGTTGTCACCACCACCACTACATAATCATCTGCGGTTTTTTTTTCCTGAGCTCATAATATTTCAAGCGGATTCAGTGCTCAGCATACGGTGCTGGGGAAAAGACTCCTACATTTCTTACGATGTCTGTCACCAAGTAACTCACTGTGTGCCTTGGGGAAGGTTCTGCTAAAGTTTTCCCACCCTCAAAATGAAGTGAGTGAGAAAGAATGAGTAAAATGTGGTTAAACAGGAGCTCCCTGGTGGTGCAATGGGTTAAACGCAGCACTATGAAGCTGTCCAGAGCTACTGCCGCGTGGGTTCGATACCTGGCCGGGGAGCTTCCCACAAGGCGCAGCAGACCTCTCCTGCCTCGCCCGCTGCTCCCCTCAGCAGTGTATTTCCGTCAATCTGCCCGTTCTGCTCCCCACTCCGTCTCTGGTGAACCCTCTCACAACCCCACACCTCTGGCCTGCACCCAGTTTGTATGCAGAAATAAATAATAAATCTTTAAAAAATAAAAAAGAGTAGTTAAACATCTCCTATGGAAAACCATGTAATATGAAATTATAAAGGTTCTTCTTGATGAGGTTCATTAGTCTTGGCTAACTTATTAAGTCACAAAAGGCCAGACACTTGCCAGACTATGGTCCATAAGCCAGAAGGTTTGAGCAGGTGGGAAAAAAAAAATCTCCCTCCTGTCCTCTCCCTCTTGACATTCTCCCTCGCCCCAGGAGCTATGCTGAGACTCGGGGTGCCAACTAAGCTCTCCAGACCTTTAAAACAGAGGGGAAATTGAGCATAGCCCAAGGATTAGGTGGCGCTAAGGGATCATGTTTAAGTTTTTGGGTACAACAATAGCATTGTGGTTACTCCTCAAAACAGAGTCCTACCTGCGAGAGGTACGTAGGGATGTCTTCCAGACACAGCTCAGGATGGCTGAGAGTTTGGGGTGGGGGAGTGAGCAGTGTGGTGGTAACTGTCATAGCTGGTGGTGGGCTGTGGTCCCCAGCACACGAGGCAGAAACACGGAGGTATCGTTTTCTTTACCTTTGTGAGCATTTGAAAACTTTCATCATGGAAAGTTAAATGGGTGTGTTCGTCACAAAAAGAGGTCCAAATTCTTATTTTTCTTATTTTTTCACTTCTATGTCTGTAATCACCTAAACTGAGGCCACGAAGAACAAAGATTTGGCTCCTTACAGCCGCTCCTTTCAGCCACCAGACTTACCTACCGAAACAATAGAGCTGAGTATGTCTCCCTGCACTGAGGGACAAAGGAAACAGACCGCCTCTGAGCAGCTCTCAAACTCGAGGGACTCAGAATACAATGAGTTTGGGACACGGGGAGGAAAGAAGCGAAGGAGAAATACATGGCAGACAAGATTCTTGTAGAGAGAAATGGACAGCTTCTGTAGCTAGGCAAATCGAACATACTGGACACAGCCCTCTCGCTTCCCGGGCCCCTGATAGGCCCTGGAGAAGACATTTCAGCCGTGTCCAAGTTACTCTTTAGTGGATAAAGTTTCTTTCTCCTCATTCAGTTTTAGAGCAACATAGGACCCAGTGAGTCTAAATATTTGACTGTTGTTAACGACCTGTATGACCTTCAAATAATCACTTCCCCCAAACTTTGTTTTTATCCAGCCAAGCAACTTGCACGGGAACCTCTCCCTCTTGCCCACAAGGATTATCACGCCACCAGCATCGCTCCTATGTTGCCGCCAGAAGATGCTCAAATGCAAAAAAACATCAGGGTTTTGACAGTGGAGGAGCCCTTAGGTCCTAGGGTGGACGACGCTTTATCCAGAGGTGCCGTCCTCGGCCGGCCTACAGATCCAGGTTCGCTGTTTTCTACTAGCACAGCTAAGCCCCAAATTAGGGTCACAGGTCACCCAGACCTGTGACAAGTGGCCTTCAGTGCCAGGGAAAGGACAGCAGGGCAGTGTCCTTGGCTTCAGTAACCACAACACTCTAGAAAGCCAGGCACTTTCCTGCCAGAGCCTGCTTTTGTGTCCTGTCCCCCAGAGATGAAAGAAAAATCAGTGGAAAAGTTTTAGTTTATACAATACAAATGCAAGGAATCACGGGTAATAGACAAAACTCCCCTGTCCAGGTAACTCTCTCAAGCTCAACCTGCATCAGTCCTCAGTCCTTAGTCGGGGGCTGAATACAATACCCTTCCCTTCCCAGCACAGTTGACCTTGACCTTGACCTTGAATAGACTAACACAGATATCACACATGAATAAGCAGCGAGTCTAGGGATGAGTTCCACGGGGATCAGCCAGGTCGTGTGTGTGTGTGTGTGTGTGTGTGTGTGTGTGTGTGTGTGTGTGTGTTAGAGAGAGAGACCTAGAAGGACAGAGGCAGAGATAAAAATCATGCTCAGCAGGCAGAGGACAGGGCAGCTGCCCTGGGAGACAACAGCCTTTGTTCATTCACTTGTTTTTTCTTTTTAATTTATATATATTTTACATAATTGTTTATTTTTGTACAAAGGACTATGGTGATGGTGCACGGGTGAATTGGTGGGGGAAATTCTAGGGCGATTACACCTGGGAAAAGAAAGAACACATTGTACATTCACTTGTTTTTTCATCGAACACCTACCGAGCATCTACCTGGGGTGGGAAAGGCACAGGCCCCTGACAGCAGAATACACATCCTCAGGTACAGCCTAAGAGGACAGCAGAGTGTGTCGAACAGAAGAGACCCAGCTCCAGCCGTGTGGGAATGCAAACAGTGAGAGACAGCAACAGCAGCACACACAGACCAGCCCAGAGCGGCCCTGAAGCTGTAGCTGCAGCCTCCAGGGAAACCCCAGACCCCCAGACCCACCACCAGCCGTGTCAGTGGGGCGGCCCCTCCTCTCAGCTCCCAGCTCTCAACCTTAGGGAAGAGGAATACAGATCTGAGCTACAGCACTACCCAGTGAGAATGAAAAGCCTGGTATTAGGGCAGCAGGAGGCACAATGCAGAGAGGGTAGAGTTTAAACTAAACGGCCTGGCCCCAAATACTAGCTTCTCGTGTCCTGTTAGGGTAAAACACACGGAAGCGCAGAGTCAACCATTTCCCATCATTCAGAGTTCTGCATAGCTCATCCTCTGTACCTAGACGAAAATCACCTAAGTGTCATTCCTCCAGGTACTAACCTCGTTACTTTTCAGAGATACTGTAAAAGTGAAGTGAGAAGAATGCAAACGGAAAGGGGAAAGTTTCAATAAATGTTAATTTCCCCAAAGGTAGTGAGATGTGTGAGTCAGGGGAAGGAGGACAGCTATTTTGGGCAACACTAAATGTAGGGATCCAAGAAGAAAATACATTAAAATGAGGTCTATTAAATGAGGTATCTGTGGATTTTGATGGTGGGGGAGGTTGTACAGGGCTGGGGACATAGGAGAACTCTCTACTCAATTTTGCTGTGAGCCTAAAACTGCTCTAAAAAATAAAATCTGGGCCGCCCTGGTGGCACAGGGGTTAAACTCTCCGTGCTATCAAACTATTACCACCTTCTGAGGCCTGGGTTTGATCCCCGGCCAGGGAGCTGACTCACATGGCGTGGCAGACCTCTCCTGTCTTGCCTGCTGCTCCCCTCAGCAGTGGATTTCAGTAGATCCGCCTGTTATGCTCCCCACTCTGTCTCTGGTGAGTCCTCTCATCTCCTGTACCTCTGCCCCAGACCCTAGTTAGTTCTTATATGCATAAATAAATAAAAATAAATCTTAAAAAATAATAAAAAAATAAAAATCTATTAAAAATACATGGGAAAAAACAAGGTGTTTAGGGTCTGTTGCATTTAGACTTTGAACTTAGAGGTCTCAGTCTACACGCCGCCTTGGTGTTCACACTGATCTCCAAATTAAGCCCCTCTCGGCCACCCCTAACGTCCTGGTCAAGTCCCAGAAGTCTCTGTTGACCTGGCCTAAGTAAGCTGGCCAGGGCAGGGACACAAAAATACCCACGATCTAAGGGCCGCTCCCTCCCTAGCACATTCCTTAGTGGGACGAATCTCTGACTTGGCTGGAGCTTCTCTGTTCACAAATAGGTCCGACTGGGCTTAAATTAGCCCAGCGCAGGCCTCCTGTGATAAGCGGGGGTGGGCGGGAGCCCCTGCAGCCCCCAGAACACCCTGTGTGCACACAGGAACCCAGGCCAGCTGGAGAGGCCGAACGGCACGCATACAATGCCTTGCCCCAGTTACTTAGAACTGGCACTCGGGGCCCACTGCTGCTTCCCTTGACTTCTGGGGCTGCAGGTAGAGAATTTAAACAGGCAAAAATATGAATAAGTGACCAAAGTTAACTCTGGTATAAAAGGGAATAAACACGACATTCACTTTCTGTCAACAGACTAGAACACCAGAAACCTGCGGGCTGCTAAGTATTTGTAAATTCTCTGTGGCACCTGATACCATCTGATGTTTGTTCCCAAATTCATCACTCAATTCTAGAGGGACACTTGCTTTGGTCTGTTCTCTAAAAAAGATAGAGCCCTTCATTTCTGTTTTGCAAAGTCCAGGACAGTTTTTCTTACACTGAAACTTACACTGAGCTGGAATCCAAATCCTAACACCGCCTCCCTGGGGGCCTCACTGTGTTGAGGAACGCCATATGCCAGGGAGCGCTGCTGAAGTTATACCTCCGTGGGGCCAGGACCAGCACTTCGGCTGCAGACGCTAAGCTGTGCCATCCAGGATGGCAGCCACGGGCCACACACGACTAGTACATCCTGGAGATGGGGCAAGGGCAGACAGAACAGCTGTCCGGGTTTCAAAGACAGTAGCTGCTGGATGATAAAGACTGATGGCAACAAAAGTCTATGAAGTCTCCATCACTGATTTCATGTTGAAATATTTTAAGTGTATTTTAACATTAACTTCACATTTCTTTATATTTTCTTTTTAGATTTCTTTTATTTTTGCATACAAGCTGGGGTGCAGGTCAGAGGTGTGGGGTGGTGAGATGGTTCACCAGAGACAGAGTGGGGAGCAGAACAGGCAGATCAACCCAAATACACTGCTGAGGGGAGCAGCGGGCGAGGCAGGAAAGGTCTGCTGCGCCATGTGGGGATCTCCCTAGCTGGGCATCGAACTCATGCCGCAGCCGGCGACAGCTCCACAGCACTGCGCTTAACCCGTTGCGCCACCAGGGAGGCCCACATTTCTTTTAATGTGACCACTAGAATATTGCCAATTACATCTGTGGCTCACAATACATTTCAGGGGACCGTGCTGCCTTCTAAGATGGTAGGGAAAAGAAGTGCAAGCTTTAGGTAGGTTCCATGAACACACACTTTCACCTCCATCACAGCTAGCCCTGTGGTACGAGAGCGCCATTCAGAGCTGCGTGGGGTTAGGGCGTTCATCAACCAACACAATACGAAAGCGATTCCAGCTGATTGCATGTGAACCACCGCCTGGGGTTGGGTGATGATGGGAAACACTTGAAGAGGAACCAGATTACAGTGTTACTCAGACTATGTCCAGACACTGAACTGTCAGGAAGATGGGGACCCCCTCGGTGTCCTCACCATTGTCTCTCCACTGCTAACACATGCCCTTACACAGGCGATTAGGTATTTATCACACGAATGCAGGTTATTCAAAACAAAACGTAGTCCACTGAAATAATTCTCACTGTTAAGAATTCCCTCTTCAAACTCTGTCTCTGTTTTCTTCCTGCTTTCTCCAGCCCCTCTCCAGGAGAGACTGCGCAGTTCCAGGGAGACCTGGAGGTTCACCTGCAGAGCACCAAAGCCAATTTCCAGGTCTCCAGGTAAAGGGGGTCACAAAGCGCGGAAAGGTGAGCTCTCCTTTCACCTTTTTGCTACTGGTGAGTCTCACCTGCAGGGTGTTTTCAGTCAACAAACTTCCTGAGTTTCAATGATGGGTTCAGCCACATTGAAGATTATGTTGAAGGAAACAGTGGCGGTCTGCGATCCATCCAACCAACACAGCTTATCATCTAAGAAATGCCTCTATGGAAAGATGACTGCCAGGGAGGGCTGAAAGGGCAGGCGCCAAATAATGTATCTGAATTAGATGCAGGAAGAGCCTGGGGAGAGGGCTGACTTCAGGCAGAGGTGATAAGGAAAGGGTCACCTGAGCAGGTGGAACCTCAGTTGGACTTTGAAACCTGAGAAGGGTTTGGACATGCAGAGGCAAGGACGCAGCATTGCAGGGGTGAAAGGACATGCGCGGAAGCCAGCACACGAGAGAGTGACGCACTACAGGGACACGTTTGAAAACACACTTTCGGGAGAATCCAGCTTACTGCCCAACTCACTGAGAAAACTGAAATAGTAGAAGAAAGCGCCCACCAGCATCGTGCCCCTCTGCTGTATTCTTTTTTTCTTTTAAGATTTATTTTATTTATACATACAAGCTGGGGTACAGGCCAGAGGCGTGGGGTGGCAAGAGGGCTCACCAGAGACAGAGCGGGGAGCAGAACAGGCAGATCAGAAACACACTGCTGAGGGGAGCAGCGGGCGAGGCAGGAGAGGTCTGCCGCACCATGTGGGATTCTCCCCGGCCGGGCGTCGAACTCACGTCGCTGCTGCCGACAGCTCCACAGCGCAGCGCTTAACCGCTGCGCCACCAGGGAGGCCCAGCTCATCTTATTTTAAAGCTGAGTAGTATTCCATGCGTGTATAGACCATTTTTCTAATCCACTCTCTGTCCTTGGGCACTGCAATGAACATAGGCGAGATAAATCTCTTCAATTAGAATTTTTGCATTTTTCAGGTAGCTCACTAGGAGTGGAATTGCGAGATCATATTGGAGACCCATTCTTAGTCTTTTTTTATTTTACAGGTTTTATTTTATTTTTGCATACAAGCTGGGTGCAGGCCAGAGGTGTGGGGTGGTGAGAGGGTTCACCAGAGACAGTAGGGGGCAGAACAGGCAGATCAGAAACACACTGCTGAGGGGAGCAGCGGGCGAGGCAGGAGAGGTCTGCCGCGCCATGTGGGACTCTCCCCGGCCGGGCGTCGAACTCGCATTGCGCGCTGCCAACAGCTCCTCAGCGCAGGGCTCAACCGCTGCGCCACCAGGGAGGCCCCCTCCGCTGTCTCCCTAATGGCGACGAGATCAACCCCCCACGCTGCCGGTCTGAAGTCAAACCTTCCCCGTGTGCATTAAGCCCCATTCTCTTCATTCTCAAAAATAACATCCAGAAAGTCTTCTCTTTCCTCCTCCACCAATATTTCACTTTTTCTTAGAAAAGTCTATTCCTAAACAAGCATGCTATTGTTTATCTATCTAAAAAAAAACCAACAAAACCCTTAGCAGACCTCACACCCTTATCAGTTACTGTGCTATTTCTTTGCCCTTCTTCCCCAAATTAGACATTTCAACTCCCTTGCTCTTTTCTCATAAGCTTTATTTTCTAATTTTAAAATTTGGTTTGAGTATTTCACCATTTCCTCTGAATTTCTGAGGTTTTCTCTTGTTAGCAGACTCAGCACCAGTCTGACTGGGCCGAACGCAGGGAGGAGGGGGCCTGATTCTGTTACACCCCACGCGGTCACTGGGCCCAGCGTTGCCAGGCAGACGGGTGCCGTCCACCTGTGCTGCAGATACGCCCCTCCCTACCTCCATCTTGGTGACAGACACTTGGGAAAGCAATATTGCCTCACTGGAGCTCTTTCCTTTTCCTTTTTTTTTTTTTTTCTCTTTTCTTTTTAATCAGACCTTTCTACAGTGTAGAGCTAGTGGCTAAGAAACATCGTTTGCATTTGAAAGAGCAACTACAAGTTCTAAAGACCAGCCAAGGTCATGTTTGTCAGCTGAAGAATTAGGCCAGTAGCTGCTGGGACACCAGGTAACTCCCTGAGGCCCTTAACGGCTAATCTGGTTCTGTGAAAACTGGGGAAGAGACCCAACTCACAGGTTATTATGTGCTTAGATTAAGACCTCGGATGGGCACAGCACAGAGGCAGCAGGTCGTAAACACCAAATGCAGCCCCTCCACCGCTTAGGGGGAAGCATTCAGCATTTATTTTCCGTGTGTGCGAGTGCCCGGGGGAAGGGGAGAGAGCATATGGGATGAAGACAAAGTGCTAAGACCGGGCAGACAACTACTGGGTGCAAAGTAGCCAGGGCCAGGAACCTCTCCTGGAAGCCAGAAGAGAGAAGGGGCCTCAGCACCGTTTACTGGCCTCTTCCATTCAGACCCTGAGCACCGGTGACACATGGAAGGGGAAGGAAAGAGACTAGGGAGCGAGCAGTTGAGGGCCAATTGTGGGGTGAGAAAAACCTGAGTTTTCCAGTTCTGAGACCCCCGAACTCCAGCGGTAGCAGTTCAGCAAGCCTCCTCATGGGGCCACCACAGAATCAAGCTTTCCGCAGCTGACAGCAAGCTCTGTCTCTTCCTAGCACAGCTTTGCTCCTGTCCACACCCTGGAGGCTGGCGAGACCAGCGACTCCGCCCCGACTCTATTTGAAAGCCCTGAGCCTCCAAATGGTTCAGCAGCAACCTAGGGTCCTCCACTAATCCCACAGCCTGCACAGGTGGGAGGAAAGAACAAGACTTAGAACGACAGGACGGCTCCCCACCCTTAGGAACCTGCTCTCTGACCCCAACAGGCCACCACTGTCACTTGGTTTCCGAGCCAGGCTAGCCCCAATGCGCGGGCCTCAGGAGTTCTGACTTGGAGCTGAGTGAGGACCACACACCTCCTCATTAACTGAGTTGTGCGAGGTGGACAAGACCAGTTGATGTGTGAAGTGAGCAGACACTCGGCACACTGCAGCAGCCACAGGGCAGGTCACTATGGATTTGGGCAGACGGATAACGAGAGTCTTGGACCTCTCGGGGGATTTTTCAGGCTTTAATGCTCTCCGGGAACCAGGTGCATAGGTGCCCAGGCAGGGAGCTGGCATGCAAGGAGGCGGGCATGGCCGGGCAGGGGGGTTTGCAGCAGTGGGAGGCAGGCAACCGAGCCTCCCAGCCCCCCACGAATCTTTACTCCTTCTCTGGGCTCTCTCTGGCATTCTCTTGTGGTCTTGCCTGTTCTGTAGTCGCCAGTCCTCTGATAGCCACCCCATCTCTGATGCCACCCTCATGTCCCTGGCCTCTATGCTCAGGTGTGCACACTTACGCATGCCCACACCCACACTCCATGTGTCCACCATCAGGCACGTGTGCCCCTCACCATAGCTGCCAAGCACCTTCTGCATTAACACAATCAAGGCCGCAGGGACAGCCACAGATGCTAGAGGCATAAAAATCCTGATTAATTCCATTCACCCTACATGGGGCTTGACCAGAGAGAAGCTCAGCAGGGAGGTAGAGATCTCTGAGGAGGGCAGCCGCCGTGCACCCTCAGAGACACTCTGAGGCCAGTCAAGAAGAAGGGATCCTGAAGCACTTCCAGCCTGGGCCCAGGCCTGGACTCTCCTCACAGCGCCAGGTTCTGGCCTCCATGCTGGCAGCTGCTCCAGTCGCCCAAGCCTCCGTGAGGGCTTCCTCCTCAGGCCCCCTCGTGGGGGGCTTTCTAAGGTGCTGTGTGTATAAGGAGGTGGGGCCTTGCCTGAGGTTGGGAGAAGAGGAACTGGCAAGAGAAGGCAGCCCCTGCCGTCCCTTTCGCCCCAATCTCTTCAAGCCAAGTTTCCAAAGAGCAGGCACGGTAGCTGCCCAGTGTTGCCCAGAGTCTGTTCTGAAGTTGCCTGGCCAGATGCCAGCTGACTGGTACTTGGCTCTCTGGGGAACGGCATGTACCCCGTCAGGTCGGTCTTTGGCGTGTGGGTGGATCAGCTGCTGTTAACATGATAGGGCGGCCCGTTTCCAGCTCGCTCCAGTCCCCACTCTGTGCCTGAGTTACACGTAACAGACTCGCGTCTCTGTGAAGCTGAACCTCTTAAACGAGATCGCACAGGCCAGAGCAGGAGGCAAAGAAACAAAAAGCATTCATAATGGCTTCAAGAAACACACAGATGAAATCCCAGGGAAAAGGATTTAGGCTGCATAAATATTTTCTTTTGGCAGCTGGCACAGGATACTGAACCACGTATCTGCAGGTTACTCTAGCTCCTGCTGTGTGTTCTATCTTTTTTTTTTTTAATTTATGCATACAAGAGTTGGGGTGTAGGCCAGAGAAGCGCAGGGATGAGAGGATTCACCAGAGACAGAGTTGGGAGCAGAGCAGGCAGATCGACTGAAGTACACTGCTGAGGGGAGCAGCGGGGAGACAGGAGAGGTCTGCTGCGCCGTGTGGGAAGCTCCCTGGCCCGGGATCAAACTCAGGCCACAGTGGCTGCCGACAGCTTCATGGTGCTGAGACTTAACCCCTATGCCACCAGAGAGGCCCTGTGCATGTTCTATTTTAGTCCAGTAGTGAAAAAGGGAAGAAGGCCTAAACTTTAAACAAGTGTATTAATTTTCTTGAACTTTTAGTGAAGACCAAGGGAGTCATTGTAAGTACCTGGGCAGTTAGCAAGGCCTCGGGTTCTGGACTCAATTCGATCCTTCATATGCTGTGTGACCTTAGGCAAGTAATTTTGACATTCTGGGCCTCAGTCTCATATTTAAGATGAGGGCCTTATTCATTAGGGAAAGCTGAGCGAATATGGGACTATATACTATTTTTGTGACTTTTCTTCTAAGTCTAAAATTATTTGAAAATAATTCTCTTAAGAAGTGATGAGGTTATACAGGTTATCTCCAGTCTTCTTGCTGTTCGAGGATGTGATTTTATGTTCTTATTTCTCTCCCTTAAGGTGAAAGTAGGTCTCTTTCCAGCTACCCGAATACATATTAAAGCAGAATGTTGCCCACTTCTTCGACCATGGACAAAAGGTTGATTAGCCACCCTCCGCCCCAATATAGACCTTTCACATATCCTACGCACTGGGCAAAAATGGAATTCTCTAAAAACACATAAAAACACCCCATTCACATCCACTCTGTCCTTGCAAACAAGTGAACTCATCCAGCAGGGAGCAGCTGTTTCTGGAAGTTCATGCTTACAGAACCTCAGTTTTTCCCCTAGCAACTGCGCTAATTATAACTCCAGCTACCTGGTAACACCATTTGATTTTCCTAACATTGGCTGACAGTCTTAAAGCCACCTCAGCTCTGCTGGCACCTCCCTTGACTAAGAAAACACTGGAGGAGATGAGAACTGGGGGAGGGAAGGAACTTCCTCAACTGGGGTGAGCATATCCAGGAGGCTGCCCAGAGGCTCAGGTCTTCACACCAGGGAGGGAGGTCAGTGCTAATCCTGCTCTAGCCCTTTCATTCCATAAACAGAACCAGAGCCTCAGAAAAAATAACGTGTCTTACTTAGGAACCTGGCAGCCTTCTTGAATCCTTCTCCTCAGCCCTCCTATCCCCTCTCAATCACCAAGTCCGAAAGATGTTTTACCTCCCAATTATTTTTCGGAATCAGTTCCTTCCCTGCTCTGTGGCCATCACTTAGCCCCTCCGCACCTCCTATTTGGCCTGCCACAGACAGACACAGAGAGCATGTTCCTAGCTGCTTAAAGCCTAAGCAGCTTTAAGTGGTTCCTCATCATCCTCGGGACAAAGTCTACACCCTTTTGAGGGTAAATGTGCAGCAACAGGACATTTGGAGTGTGCAATATTATTCACACATAGGCAATCAAGAATGAAGCATTGAGACAAACAGGAAAAATGGTCCCAAATCCAGGATTAAGGAAAAAGAAACTGATTTGGAATCAAAAAATGATCCCGATCAAATGTATTCAGCAATTGGACTTATCTGGACAATTCTTTCATCTCTCAGTTGGTCACAATAGTGGCAAATATTTCTTGAGAGCTCAGCGTATGATTAGGCATTGTGATTAGGCTGACGTCACCTCTGTGACTCAGGTAACCTCCCAGGTAGGTGCTACCTACCTGCCCAGGTATTAGCACTTCGGCTCAGAGAAAGGACAGCATTTGCCCACGGTAACATAGACAGCAAGATTCCATCTCAGGTCTTTCTGGCTCACAGTTCCTAATTACTATGGTAGTTAATGGTAGAATAGAAATGAGGAAATTCTGGTTGGATTTGAGAGACAAGTCAAGTCAGTACGATGCTTATCATGATTTCTCAAAAACCTATCTGCAGAGGGATGCTATATGTCAATTTCACAGTTGGCTCAGGAAAAATATCCAATCTTAAAGATGAGAAACTACAGTTCAAAGAAGTCAGACAGTTTATGGGTCATAAGTCAATTCCTTTGACGCTCATCTAAAAGCCAAATGCACATTAATTTTCCAACATCAATTAAGTCATATTTAAACATCAACTCCATCTAGTCCAAGATGACAACATCAACACTGGGCAAATGCAGTGTATTTTCCTTTTGCATACTGTTTGGGTGTTGGGTGTTTCCCCACCCAGTGGTGGATTTCATAAAATCCAGGGTCAGACATATTTCCAGTGGCAACACACTTGGCTGTCATGAGAAGATGCAGGATTAGATAATCAACAACAATGAGGAAGTGAGCCAAGTTACCACCCAGAGATTATTTACCCAAGCAGCTGCAGTCCAGAAATGCTAATAAGCCAGCCTCCCTAGGAGTGGGCCATTCTCAGCTGTGGACCCCTTGCTGCATTTTCTCATTTTATTTTGCTCCAGAATTGGAAGCTATAGGTACTGTGATGGTTTCTCCTTTCCATGTTTTATACATGCAAAATTGTCCTCCGACAGTGAACCTACAATTACTATTTGCTACCAGGAGGGGGCAGTGGTAGGGGATCACGTGGGCAGATGCCTCAGCTTATACTTAGCATGCGCAGATCTTCCTGTGTGTTTTTAAGACTTCTTATAAAAATTGAGGCTTGCAGGGTACTTTAACTTCAACAGTCCACACAAAAGTAGCAAGTCTCACAGAACCAATGTTCATGTATGATTTAATACTATTTTATTAACCCATGACCAGTATGGATCTTAAGATTGCTTTCAAACTCTCTGAACAACCTCAAAAGGAAAACATTTAGCTCCTTTTTTATTTGTTTGCTTTGAAGTTGATACTTTTAGGTTTTTATATCATTATCTAATTCTTACAACTTCTCTTACAATTAAACATCTTTGTAGCTCTCTTTATAATTAAGGATCTAGTAATATTTATTTGTCTCAATCAGCTACCAAAAGGAGGACTTGCCACTTGGAAAGAGAAAGACAAGACCTTTCTCACCCAGATTCTCATATTTCCCTTCCCTGCAGTCATCGTGGTGAAATGCTTGTTGTCTCTCACTAAGACAGTGCTTCTTAATTCTAAGCATAAGTATCTCACCAAAACTGTAGTAGCAAAAATATGTTAACATGATAAATTATTATCCATGACAGACTTGCATTGCATGTTTCACAAACACTGGTTTTATGTACATATAAGAAATCATGCAATACAGCACCCAAATTATTGCAGACTCTACTCAATGTGATTTAATGTTTTTACTATATTTAAAGAAGTGTCCTTCCAACACCAAAGAAACACAAAGTTAAGTAATTCTGGTCACAGAACAGGGCGCTCAGGCCTCCTCTGAATTACATGACTCACCATACAATGCACCAAATGAGGCCCTCAGCATCTCTTCACCAACACTGCTGCTACTCAGCTGAACTAACCTTGTGTACTGATGATGGGACTAAGAGGGATGAATGTCAGACACATTCATGAGACTATCTGGCAGGAAGATAAAAAGATAAAAAGAATCAAACCTCCTCTATGCTTTATAATATCATAACCATTACTTGCAGGCATCTTACTGCTTCCTTCTCCTGTATTTATGAGGCTATGAAGTTTACAAAGTGCTCTGCTTAAGTCCTCCTATTTAATCTTTATGACTACTATTTATTCATGCTCTCAGTGCCTGTGGTTCTGTGCATTTTCATCAATGTCCATTCTAAGGGTTAGAACAGGAGCAGATAGGTTAAGTAACATGCCCAGGTCCACTGGCTGTCTGGGGCCTCTAATCCTTTATCATTCATCAAAAGGGGACTTCCCTGGTGCCCATCAATTCCTCATCACTTCACAGTGTGATCAACTGATTTCAACTATGATGTCAGTGATTGACAAATGACGTTATGTGTTCTGCCTCTCCAGTAACAGGAGCATTAATATAACCTACGCCATCAGCGCTTCCCAAATAATCAGAGCATAATCGGAGTGAGTAATGGCACAGGGGAGTTTGAACAAAGATTTGGTGGGAAGGGAAGGGAAGGAACACTTGTCTGAGATCCTCAAACCGCATGATGCTGGTAGCTGCCTGACAGATTGCCCTGAAGACTAGAAGACAAGCCACACACAGGACCAGTGGCAGCACCAGACCCATAACGACAGGGCTGTAGTCGCCGCATGTGACAATATCCTTCCATGCACACCCCACCCCACCCCATCCCCAAGTGGCTTCTAATCTCCTTGATCACAGTTCTCTAGGAGGGCGAGGGTGCCCTCTCCTACCCCAGCTGAAGTTACCTGCAGACTGTCTCTTCAGCCAGTGCAGAACAGAGGGTAAGACCAAATGATTCAAGCAACATTTAATTCCATCAAAAAAAATCCTTTCTGGTATGGAAACAACCCAAATGCCCAAAAATAGATGACTGGATCAAGAAGATGTGGTACATATACACAATGGAATACTATTCAGCATTCAAAAAAGACAAACACATGCAATTCGCAGCAACATGGGTGGACCTAGAGGGGATCATGATCAGTGAAATAAGCCAGAAAGAAAGAGAAAATTATCAAATGGTTTCACTTATAACAGGAATATAGGGGAGCCAAATAAGAAAGCGACATTCAGCAGGGAAGGAGGGGAGGGGGAGGGCTCAAGAGGGGGGAAGAGGGGAGCACGGAGGACTATGGAGATGGCTCCACAGGTGAACAGGTGGTGGGTAACTTATGGGGAACACACAATAATGTAAAAGATATGAATAACAAAAATAAGTAAAATATCTATTTAAAAAAAAAATCCTTTCTGGCAAATTATTGAAGAAATCGTGCTTTCCTTTGCCTCGCTTTGGAGACAGCTGATGGGAAGCTGCTCCCTCTGGACAGAGGCAGATACTGCCCCCTCTTCACCGGGCAGGAGTGTTCTCCTCCACCCTGAGCAGCTTTATTTACTGGGGACCACTTGCCATAAAAACACATAGGAGATAAGAGGTGAGTTTGGCTCAATTTCAGGAAAATTCAGGTTAAAATACGGAAATCCAGGAAAGACAAAAGTTAGGACTAAATCCCCAGCTTTTGCTGTCCATATTAAGTGCACCTACTGGGCCACCGCTGGGGCCTGACAGACAACAGTGATTCCGCTAACGCAACGCGGCGGCTACAGTGGCCCTTCCAGCCTCTGGCAGGCCAGGAGACACGCAGACACCGATCTGTGCACAGTCCTCTGGTGCAAACGGTGCAGATTTAGAATCTCTGATAAGGTCAGAGGTGACCAGCTCCAAGGTCACTTGGGCATTTTGGGTCCAACTTGCCCAGGCATTTAAAAGCCTGAGGAAACCAATATTGTGGTAACCAGCTGGGAAGCTTAATCCTTGGAAACCATGGCCTAACGTCAAGGTGCTGTCTCATCTCAGCCTGAGCTTGGCCAATCCCCGCCTCCTTCCTTCTTTCCCCACCCTAACCAACCTTCAATCAAGCCTACCTCCAGGGAAGCCACCTTTCCCCCACTCCCAGCCCACCTCAGACCAACTGCTCTTTCTTCCAAAGGGTTTTCTTCATTCTAAGGTGAATTATTCCTAAGACCCTGTCTAGAGGCTTATCTGCATAATCATCTTCACAAACAAACGGGACTTTCTCAAGGAACAGAAACCTTGGGTCAGAGCACCGAGGGCTGGTGGGCATGGACCTGGAAACCACCTGCTTCAGTCACCTCTGGGACTGGTTAAAATGCACATTTCTGAGCCTCCAGCTTGCTACTAAATCGGAACCCCTGAGGCGAGGCAGGGAATCTGTATTTTAAACTAGCACGCCAGGTGACTTCCCACAGAGTCTGAGAGCCTCTGATTTTATCTCGCTCCCCCTTTACAGGGAAGGAAAGGAGAAAACTGGCGCAAAATGGGCTTGCCCAAGGCCCCAAGGCATCAAAAGGCCCACCTGGGGGAGACTCAGCTCCAGCCCGAGGACCCGCCCGCCGGCCCCCCGCCCCACTCACCCGCCTGTAGACATCTTCCCGGCCGGCCTCACACTTCTGCTGCATGCGCTCCTCCAGGAAGTAGATGCGGAGCTTGAGGCTGAAGTTCTCCTTCTTCAGGTCATTGAGGTGCTGGGACAGAGTGCGATACCCATTAGACATGGTGGGCAACCCATGGGGAGGAGCTTGCCCAGCCGTCCTCACCCCAGGCACATGGCGCGGCGGGGCCCCTGCATGGGCGAGCCTGCGGACGCGGCTACGGCGACATGGCCAGGCGCTGGCGCGCTCGCAACCCCGGCCTGGCCGCGCTGCTCTGGGTGCTGGGGCTCAGCACACTTTCCTTTTTTACCCCGGGAGATATTTGTGGAATCCCTGACAGAGGAACATGCTGCGTGAACTCAGACACAAGTGGTGAAACCCGACGCCGGTCAGGACAGGCCGGCGCCCTCCCAGAGCCTGAGCCCGGCCCAGCTGCGGGCAGCTCACGGCTTCTCGGAACAGAGAGGACAGGGACCCCCAGAAGCTTCCAGGAAATCGGGCAGGGGAGTGATACAGGCGTTGGGTGCTGTTGCAAAAAGAAAGGGTGGGGACGGCTGAGTGGGCATTTCAGTTTCTGTTTTGCCAGCAAGAGCCCAGGGGAGTGCCACCAGAAGGGAGAAATCCAGGTCGCTATAGAGAAAAGCCCAGAGACACAAAACACTGAGCATATGTTGAGTATCTATTTTCTGTCAGGTGCAGAACTTACAAAAGTGCTAACGAGAGAGGGCCTGCAAGCCCTTGACCAGCCAGATCGCACCTTTAAGGGTCTCTTGCCAGTTTCCTCCAAGTGGTCCTGAGGGCTTGGATAAGTAGCCTTTATTACCAAGGTCCCTTTCCCCAACTGCCACACACCAGAGAGCCAGAGAGAGAGAACCTCTACTTCAGCGGGATCTCTGCAAACTCTGTTTACAAGTCACACAAGCTCATAGAAGGAGGGTCCAAGAGATGGGGGGGAGCGGCAGGGTCCAACAGGTGAGGAAGGGGGGGGGCATTCTGGAGCCCAGAGGTTTCACTCAGTCCCTGGCTCTTAACTCCTGCACCTGCCACGCACAGCCAGGCGCTGCTCACCAGATCCTTCTGGCAAAGCAATTTAAGATCCCTGAGTGACAGCTGCAACAGGAGCAGGAAGTGTTATTTATACCACATCACCAGGGCCACTGGAGGTGATGGAGACAGCCCCACCGCACAGCTCCCAAATATAGGTTCTTGGTGGCAGTAATACGGGACGGAGAAAAAGAACTATTAACATTCAGAGTAAAGGGAACTAAAATGTTTATACTTAATTCAAGTGTGCACCTCCCAATCTACCTGCACTTTTTTCTTGTAATTCTTTTTTTTTTAAGTTTATTTTATTTATTTATGCACACAAGAGCTGGGGTGTAGGCCAGAGGTGCAGTGCGTGAGAGGATTCTCCAGAGACAGAGCAGGGAGCAGAGCAGGCAGATTGACTGAAGTACACTGCTGAGGGGAGCAGTGGGGAGACAGGAGAGGTCTGCTGTGCCCTGTGGGAAGCTCCCTGGCTGGGGATGGAACTCAGGTCCCAGTGGCTGGCAAGAGCTTGAAAGTGCTGAGACTTAACCCCTGTGCCACCAGGGAGGCCCTGTAATTCTTTCTTAATTCTCCATAATCAACATCTCCTGAGTCCCCACCAAGTGATAGATTGGGCGTGAGGGATGAGATGAACACAGTTCCAAGCCTCAAAGGGCTAGGAGATGGCTGTAAGGATGATACAGTTATTGATACGTAGTTTCTCACTGCAGTCTTCCAAGTCTGTGCTGTTTAGTGTGTTAACATTTACACTGCAATCCAGTACGTGGCATACACCTGAAGCCAAAGTCCCACAAGCTACTGTCACCATACCATCACTGTGTGTGACGCTTTGTGATCCCGTCTGTTCAACCTTTCTTTCTGGGATCCACTCACTGAATTGATTTCATGATCCACTAAGTTTCATCCTGCAGTTTGAAGAATACTGCATTTATGGGAAATCAGAAGAAAAAGTGATTCTTGCACAGATGATGAGAGAAAGCTTCACTAGGAGTTGCCCTTGCACTTTGAGTTGAAAAACAGAAGAAGTGTGAGTAAATGAATCAAGTGGACTGGGAGGGCACGATTAGAACTAAGCCTTCTTTCAAACAGAATCGAGTTACATGGTTGGTAGGGAACAAACACACTTCCTACCATGGACTGTTGACAGCTTAAGACAAAGTATTATTCCTCATTCAAAAAAGCACTTAAAACTCAATCAGCCATTTTTATTAAATCTAGAATAAATGAATGTCATTTAAGCTTATTGAGAGAAAGTGAATGAGAAAAATCTAAATTAAAACTCAAAAGATCCTTTCCTGGTCCCAACTCTGTGATTAAATAGCCATGTGACCTTGGCAGTGTACTTCTCAGGAGGCCTAACTGTCCTCATTTACAAAATGAAGAGGTTGAAAAGTAGGTGAGATTGTAGGTCGTTTCCTGGTCTGAGATTTTAAAGGAATGACCTGTTTATGATGGTCTCCATCTTGCACAAGCCAGGCTGCCAGATTCTGGATGAGTGTTTCCTGTGCCACTGGATTCTTCTATCATCCTCTAAGATAATTTATTAAAAGTTTAAAGGTAAGTAAAATAGCACAGGAACGCAGGGTCCACTCTCTCCTAACCTATATATTTCTCATATTTATTAATGCACATTTCCTCCTCTGCCTTGTCTCCTAGCTCTATGGCCCCTTTTCTACATTTTTTAATGACTCCTTAAAGTGAGTATTTAAATGACTGTTAGTCCTTAGCCTTCTGATTTTTTTCCCAAGATTTATTTATTTATGCATACAAGAACTGGGGTGTAGGCCAGAGGTGTGGGGGGTGAGAAGATTCACCAGAGATAGAGTGGGGAGCAGAACATGCTGAGAGGAGCAGTGGGGAGACAGGAGAGGTCTGCTGCACCATGTGGGAAGCTCCCTGGCCGGGGATCGAACTCAGGCCACAGTGGCCGTGGATAGTTTCAAAGTGCTGAGACGTAACCCGTTGTGCCACCAGGGAGGCCCCAGCCTTCTGGGTTTTTTTTCTCACTGCACTTTCTCCTTAAGAGATTTTACCCATATTTAGGGCTCTCATTTTTGGCCCCCAAACAGCCCCCAAATCTCCAACCGAGTCAGCTCGTCAAGATCTAGCCCTGGGCCTCCCCGGTGGCGCAGCGGTTAAGCGCTGCGCTGTGGAGCTGTCGGCAGCGGCGATGCGAGTTCGACGCCCAGCCAGGGAGAATCCCACATGGTGCGGCAGACCTCTCCTGCCTCGCCCGCTGCTCCCCTCAGCAGTGTATTTCTGATCTGCCTATTCTGCTACCCGCTCTGTCTCTGGTGAGCCCTCTCGCCGCCCCACGCCTCTGGCCTGTACTCCAGCTTGTATGTATAAATAAAAAATAAATCTTTAAAAAAAAAAAAAAAGATCTAGCCCTGTGTATCTAACGTTCTCAACGGTTTGTCTTGAATGTCCTATTCTCAGAACAAGCCTCATAGCACACACTTGTGCAACAGTCTCACTGCCGGCCGCCAGCACTCACTGCAGCCACCTGTCCTCTGCCTTAGACTAAAGTAATGTTTTCAAAACTCAAATCTTACCCTGCCATGCCCTTAATTAAAACCCTTCACGGGCATCTCATCACTCTTAGACTAAAAGGAAACACCCATTACCATTCTCGAGATACCCAATCTTAGTGGAAGTCTTAGTTCAAATCCTGTCCAGACAAAGCCTTCCCTGCTTCTCCAGCTTGGAAAGAGTTCTTTGGCACTCCGATGGCAAATGGACATCCAGCAGGTGTTCATAAGCTGCCCTGTGATACTGCTTTTCTGCTGTCTTGAAGGGTCACTTAGGCCTTTTAGGGCTATTTAAATGCCGTGTGTTTAGGTCTCCAACTCATGTTTAAGTCGTCAAAGGAAAAGGCTAATGAGTCGGGTCTTTCTGTGTCTGTCCGCTCCCACAAGCACCGAGGCGACCTCTTCACACTCATCAGTCACACTCATCCCCCTCACTGCTTGGTCACACCTGATGACATCCCCTCAACCAGGCGAGGGCGTTTGGAGGGCTGGTCAGGCATAGTTTGCTTTTGGCATCTCACTGTACAGTATTTGGGAAGTGCTTCCTAAAGATTTTTGGACGAATAAATAGATAAGCGTTTCATAAACTTTTTGTTGATGTGATTTGTCAGAGGGGGCGAGTTTACTTGCTATTCTCGTAACTTTCCGGTAATATAGAAAAGTTTGTTTTAATAGTTTCAAAGAAATTACATTTGCTAGAATGGTTGTTCTAGACATACAGTGTTTTGTCACTTGAATTTCTAAGGTTATGTATTCATAAACTTGACCTTTTTCCTGAACTCTAGTCTGTATCTAACTTCCTCCTAGAAATTTCCACCTGAATATTGACAACTAATAGTTATAATCCTTAAAATTCAATTCTGTATTGCTCAGAAGATAAACACTGCAGATTTGGGGAGCAAGGGGCAGTGCTATTTTTTAAAAAAATATATTGTGTCAAAAATCTTTACTCTTCTCTCAAATATTTTTTGCCACACAATAATGGCTGTCCCCCTGCAATTTCCTTAATTTCTTCTTCCCACCACTTCTTGGTGTATTAGTCCAGATTGGAAATAAGACTTTAATAAGGACTCAATCACTGCCAACAATAGTAAGAGGATTACCACCCAGCTGTTGTATGTCACGCCCTATTAACAAACCAACTGTCAAGTCAGCCTTAAAAAAATCTCAGCTTGACATTAATCATATTCAGACCCCCCAGCTAGCTTTTATAATGGAAATACTTGAAAGCATTAATTTCTTCCTATTGTCTTTGCTAAAGATAAAGTTCCACTCCAATGACAATGATTAATCACCTTAATTGATATTCTTCTCATAAATAATAAAAATTTCTGCCACTTAAGCTCTGCTAGCTTGATACCTATAATAATTGATATCTTTACATTTTGTGAAGTTAAATGTATTCTTAAATATTACAGTAAACAGAAGCAGAAGAATACTGTTTTTAAATAATATTTCTTAATAGTTTGACACTATTATTCACTTACAAATACCCATAAATATTATCATTATCCTGCATATTTATCTAACAGGGATAGCACTAAGGAGATCTAGGTTCAAGTCTCAGTTCTGCTTTTGCTGAATTGTGTAACTTTCGGAAAACTATTTCCTAGTAATTAACTGTAGCAAAGGAGTGAGGAGGCGTGGGCTGAGAAGGTTACTAAGAGCTGGAACTGAATCTATTATGCTGACTTTTGGTTTTGAATCGGAGGCAAGTAGAGTGAAAATAGTATTTGTTAAAATTTATTGGATTTTAATATTTCTTAAAATTTATGGATACAGGAATGAGTGTTTTGTTATTCTTTATACATTCCTGTTGGTGGTGAAATAGCACATAATTAAAAAAAAATTTTTTTTCCCTAAGAAGCAGACATCACCATAGGCTCTTGCGTTCTTCCCTCCTCTGTTTTGACCCCCTCCCTCGCCCACCCCCTACAGAGTGTCTCTGGTTAGCAGCTGTCTGTTGATTTTGTTTTTAATTTATTGTAGTTATTTATTAAAAAAAAAAACTCTTAAAGGGAATGAAACTAGGAATTGCAGGCAGCAGCTATCACTTTGATTTTACATCTGTAAAGTTGGGTATAATGAACTTACTGCCACTCTCCATTATATATCTGTACATCAAACCGCTCCTGAGCACTTATACTATGAGATGTGCTACACTTCCTATCACAAAAGGAACTCAACTGGAGCTAAGGAACCACTTGTCAAGAGATACTGTAAAAAGCCTCCCTGCATCAGTTAGAAGTTTGTTCTAGAGGACATTTAAGATCCTTAGTCACCATGAGAGTATATGCTTTAAATATATTCTCTCCCATCGAAACAGCACTACTAAAGGGGCACTAATGAGAAAACCATCCCTTTTTGAAAAATCCCAGAACACACCACCAGTCCCTTACAGTGAAGCCCAGTTACTGGGGGTCTCCTTGTTCTGAGAACTCTGGCTGCCTGTGGAGGAAGAAAACGATGGCCTGAGTTTGATCCTCAGGCAGGGAGCTGACCCACAGGGCGCAGCAGACCTCTCCTGTCTCCCTGCTGCTCCCCTCAGCAGTGGATTTTAGTAGATCCGCCTGTTCTGCTCCCCACTCTGTCTCTGGTGAATCCTCTCACCCCCTGCACCTCTGGCCTTACGCCCATTCTTCTAATACAAGTAAAGTCTGGAAAAAGTGAGAAAGAGGACATGAGTGAGATAAAAGACATCACGTTTTCAAAATGAAACCAGTGAGGGTGACAAGAGGGGCCCAAGGATGACATCCAATGACTATTTAACCTATAACTTTGCTGTCATGTTTTAAAAACAGCACTATGGGAAGAGCAAACAAAGTTTAGAGAGCTTTTCCGCCTCTTCAGCATCCAGTGGCATCCAACCCAGGAATCCAACTTGTTTGGGACTGGATGATGGGGGGACAGTAAGGGATGGGACAGTCAGAAGGAGGAGGATGGTTTGTTCCATGTATAAATGTTTTATTTATAATACATCTGTATGTCTGGGAGTCCCTCTGTGTTCCTCATAAAATCAAAGTTTCAGGAATACAAACATTTAATTCCTGGACGTTTTGAATGACTTGAATGTGTATTACAAAAGTAAGTGGATATAATCATATTGTCTACGCAATAATCACCTGCACAGAGTCTGACAATGCCTAAAACACTCCTATGTGTATTATTTCACTTTATCTTCGCTACGATCATGGTAAGTAAGCGGATTATGTAGGTTTATTCCCATCACTGTCCAGGATAGCGGAAGACCGAGAGGCTAGCTGACCTGTTCATCTCAAAAGTGAAGGAACACATTTGTGCTTCCACTGTCTGACCCATTCTGCCCACTCCCCAGGGCCTCAGTCACCACGCTAGATGACCCCTGAGAGCCCCAACCTGTGGTTGATAGGTACTCACAGTTCTACCTCAGGTGCCTGCATCGTTTCAAAAAGTATCCTTCACCGTAAATAATCTTCCTGGTGAGCCTGGAGGATCTGACCACCTGAACTTATATAAAATTTACTTTCCTCTGTTTTCAAGTTGAACAAACCAAAGTTGGTCTTCAAACATGGAGTTACTATGTAGCCAGCAAATTCACTCCTAGTTCTACTCCCCCCAAAACTGAGAGCGTATGCATACAGAAGATCTTGTATATGAATGCTGATAGAACACTATTCCTAAGGGTTAGAAAGTGGAAACATCCCAAAGCTGGAGCAGCTGTTGAATGGCTGTACCGTGTAATATGGTGGGTCCTTGCAGTGAAGTGTCATTCAGCTAGAAAGAGCAATAAACTGCCCCGTGCTACAACTTGGATGAACTTTGAAAACATACTATGTGAAGGAAGACATACACAGAGTCACAAATGACATGAAATGATCAGGACAGGCAGCTCCATTGAGAAAGAAAGTAGGTGAGTGGTCATTAGGTGCTGGGGGGAGTGAGAAGTGGCCGCTTATGGGTATTTGGTTTTGGGGGGAGGTGATGAATTGCCATTAATTTAGGGGGAAGGTGATAGATTACCACCAGAGAACTAGGTAGAGGTAACTGTTGCACAATTCGGTGAATATACTAAAACCATGGAATGGTACACCCTAAAAGGGTGAAATTTATAGTATGCAAATTATAATGAAGCTGTTATTTTAAAAAGGAGAAAAAAGAAACCCAAGCTGGGAGAAGTAATTTTCCCAATCTTTGCTGTTTATAAAAATTTCTGTGATAAAGATTCAGTTTATTTCAACAACGTTCAATTTAATTTGGTTAAAAGCAAGTGGTTTAAAATTGATCATTTCTAAACATTCTGCACTATTAACCCCGTTTAGATGATGGGACTCTAACGTGAAGGCTGTCTAGCTTAGCGTGCTCTAAGTGAGCTGATGCTTTCATTTCATGTCACATTTCCATGACAAGTCATGTTTCCAAAATGTGGAAAACTCATGGATTACTATTACTAGGTTTCATCAAGCTACAATTTTGTTACACTCCTCAGAGGCAACAGAAAGAAACTGTGATTCACAGTAATAAACTATAGTTGTAAACAGAAGAACGTGCTCGTTCTACTATCTTGAGGCAGAAGCTTGACTTCTGCACATCCAACAGGGAGACTCTGGCAGTCGGTAAGCAGGGCTTGCACCCTTCAGCCTTCACTTCCTCACAGGGGCTGTGCCCACAGCCCACACGCCCGCTCAGAACCCTTCAGACCATTTCCTCCCGGGCTGCACAATCAACAAGGTTTTCTTCTGAAACTCTGTGTTTCTGAAGTTCCAGAGTCTTTTACATGCTAAAACATTAATAATATCATTCCACGTTCTCCGCCAAAACTCAGAAACATTTTGACCCGCGAGCTCAGAGCAGCCTTGTCTTGAAATAAACGGTCCAAAGACAAGAGTGCAAACACCAGAGCTGTCACACCAGGTGGGTAAACTGCACCGACCTCAGGCAGCGTCCCAGTGTGGTCAAAAGACAGGGGTTCAGGTGATGTGTCTGCTGCTTCCCCACCTCAGATCCACACCCCCTCGGTCCTGGAATAACAAGGTGTCGTCATTACCACATTAGGGCGCTGGGAACTACATAACACCAAAGCAAAACAAACAACCACTTCCTCAGCCACCAAAAATAAACCGCCCAGTGAGAAATAGTGCTGCCAGAGACAGCTCAGTGAGCCCATGGCAGACAGGACAGCTGGACCCCAGGATCCACACTGGCTTCTCCAGGAGGTTGTCACACCCGCCCCAGAAGGCCTTGGTCCTTGTTCACGACTGGGTCAAGCCCGGAAGGTTACTTGCTGAGCTTCTTGTTTCCAGGGGGCCACACCAACTTATGTTCTCATCTATCGTTCTGGATTCTCAGTGAAATTTCTCCACCCTTCTCCAGGAAAGGCCATCTCGGAGGCTCACTGAGGACTCTCTAGGCCTAAGAGCTAAGCCATGGCTGCAGTAACAGGGTGAAGACGAGGAGCTGGGAGGAGGGAGAGGAGACAGAGCCAGCTGGAACCTCAGTGATGCTCTCCGCCCCAGTCATGACCAAAAGTCTATTTCTGAGCTCACATCTTCCCGGACTCTTCACGGGCAGGAGCGTTTGCTTCAAGTGTTACATTCACTCCCCTTTGCTCTACCTTCATGCCCTCCAACTTGCCTTTCAGGAACTGATTTAGCTATTGCCCATTCAAGGAAGCCTCGCTGCCCTGAAGCTGGGTGAGGAACCCCGCTGAGCGCTCCCACAACATCGGGTGCTCTCTCCTTACAGGGACTTTCTATGTGTCTCATCAATTACACCGGGGGTCCCTTCAGAACGGAAGGATCTCCTTACTTTCCTCCCCAAAATGAAAATCACGTCACTGGTGTTTGGGGTTTGCTGCTGCTGTTTAAATGGTTACAGTGGTGCCACCCGTGCCTGCTCTGCGGGCAGCGCCACATACCGGTTGTTGAAGCGATAAAGCTTGGCGCCATCCATTCACCCAAAACACAACAAAAAGGAAAAAGCACGCTGCGAGTCCTGAGCACTGTACTAGTCACGTGGCATGCCCGCCATCTTCGAGCTCAGACTCCCACTAGAAAAGGCAGACTTGGAAGAAACAGCTCGTGGTCCTAGAGGACCTGGGAGTTTACAGCTCTATGCGGACCCTGCCTGGGCGGGATGGAGCCAGAATGAGTGTCAGGGCTAATGGCGCCTTCTCCCTCGCTGGTCTGCATCCTATCAATCGCTCGGCCCTGTCACTTCTGTTGCTGAGATACCCATCTTCCTTGGTTCATTTTTGTCATTCCTATACTGTCGGTCTTTGCCTGGAACACGACAGCAGTCTCCTAACTGCTCTTTCTGCCATAGGCTGTACTCCTCCAATCTAGAGTCCACACAGAAGCCAAAGAAAGGAAAAACTGTCAAGTCTACCCTCGGTTTAAAAGCTCAGGCGCTTCCCACTCATCTTGGATAAAGCTCAAAAAGTCCCTACAGGGCTTGCAAGGCCCCGTGTGCTGACGTTACTCTTTTTCTCCAGTTGTAACTCCTCACACTCCAGGTACCCCAGCCCTGAGACCCCCACCTGCCCGGAGACAGGCGAACTCACTGCAACACACTCATCTTTCTCTCCTCTGAGTCTTGCTTCATGCTGTTCTCCTGCAAGGAACAGTCTTTGTTCTCCCACTCCCAACCTACATTAACAGTTAATTCTTTTTCCTCCTCAGGTTCCACATAAATAAATAAATCAATTTCTTAGGCCCCTAGTCAGATTGTATGTGCTTCTGAATGGCATTCTCTACAGCACCACTAATCCGTCCTTTTACTCACTGTCTTTAAGAAAAAAATGACTCTGACATATATTTTTTTGTTGTTAGCAATGTTGCTAATCCCCTCAGCAAGGTTGCTCAGGAATAAAAATGCTGCAGCTGAAGTTCTGTGGGATGCCTGTGTGGAATGCCTCTGAAAAATCATGTTTAAAAAGAAGAAAACTGTGTGCTTTTACTTGCTGAAAACTGAGGATTCTCCCCGACCCTTCTCACCCAGTAACTGTCGGAATGCCTCAATTAATAACTTTTTGTTTTCCTGTGAAAACCAAACCACCACGCTTGCGCGATGTGGCTCGGGGAGCTTAAAGGCCCTTTTTTAAAGTGAAAATGCACTTCTCTGTCGCACTTATCTTCCGAGGCTGTGATTACGCGGAAACGCTCACCAGGCGCGGAAACCACTGACCCTGAAGGCCACCGTCACGTGACCCGGATTCACTCATCCAGGACAAGCGCCCAGGGTGTGCTGGCGACACGCCTTGCGGGGTGTCCAGGGCTCTTCATTGTTCGTGAAGGCAGGAGAGCCCATCGGGACTCCCACACAGACACACGGATTTCATGACCCAAGTGGAAGAATCTGTGGGGTGGGCGGGGCCTCAACAGGCTGACTCACTGTGGCTGGCTCCGGGCCGCAGAGGGCTGTGCTCGGGCTATAATTAGGCAAACCCTGCAAGTGGTTCTGCTGACCGACTCATGGCAAAGATGACAATCTTGGAAAATGTGTGAAGAGAAGGCCGTGGCGGCTTCTCCAGACGTCCCAGTGCACGCTCCTGGCCCTCCATGACTGTGCCGAACAGCTGTCGTTGTGAGTCTGTGTGTAAGGTCAAACCACACACACCTCCATATTCAGGCTCCCCCTGGCTGGTTCTCGCATTTGCCCAAGAGTCTTGGGGTCGCTGGAGACCTCTTGACTTAGCCCCTGTATACTAGTATAACGTTTGGCAAGTCGTTTGAGTCTTGGGTCTCGACTAGTCTAATGGAGTAAAAATAATATTTCTCTCATGTGACAGAAAAAGAATTAAATAAAAGATATCGTTTCTATAAAAGTCCTTCCTGTATAATACACGCTCAATACATACCATTAATTACTATGATCTTCTAAATGAGTTTTGTCAAATATTTCAAAAGGTTTCTGCTTCTTTTAATTTTAAATTTATATTCTTATCATCCCAATGTAGAGAGAAATAGTCCTCTTTTAAAATCATGATTAAAAAGAAATATATTTTTCTTGACTTCCCAGTTTCCTATTCTAACCAAGTAGTGTACCAATACGCTTCTTCAAACTATTCGGTTTACTGTGAATACATTCAGAGACTACTGAGTAGAGGTCGGACAAAACATTAATCCAGTAGTACTTTTCAACGAGTTGAGTTTAGTTGATAAACATTTACTGAGTACTTTTTGTGTACTAGCATTATGCTAGATTCCAGAGGCTGGAAGAGAATGAGTGAGAGGTATTTTCTGACTTTGGAGAGTTTTTAGTATGTTATATGACTGGAGAGTCAAGAGAGTATCTTTTTTTAAAAAAAGAGCACCTGAGCTGAAATTTCAAGCACGAATACCCTTTACCAGCTAAAGAAAAGGAGAGGAAAAGGATTCCAGACAGTTTAAAGTTGGAAGCATGAAAAAGCTTGGAATTACACACAGTTCAGAATTAATAGAGGAGAAAGCCCATGATGAAGAATATTAGTCGGTGAAAGTAGCTATTAGTACGTAAGAACTGAGAAGCCCCTTCTCTGGCACCAACCTTTTAGTGTGTCCCTTTCCATTCTCCAAGCACAACTTCTCCAAGCACACTTTATCCCAAAGCTACTGAATATATGTTTTACAATTTAGTGTAAATCTGTTAATTAGTATTTTACCATTTTTTTAGGGTAGAACATTAGAATGTGTCCCGATTCCTCCACTATCTTTCCTAACCATTTTTTCCTCTGATTTCCAAATCCTCTCATGGAGATTTTTTAAATTCTTTTTTTCTTTTTTACATCATTGTTCCTTTTTGTACAATGTATGATTTCTCCTCTCGGGTGTAGCCCCCATAAAATTCCCACCACCAAGTCACCTGTGAACCATCACCCTAATCTCTTGTGCTCTCCCATCCCGTTTTAATCCCTCTCTGTGGAGATTTTTCATATACTAGTTGCTCTCATTCAGAGTCTTCAGGATGGCTGGATGGGTGGTTGAATGGATAGATCAGTGAGTGGATGGATGAATGGGTGAATGGATGAATGGATGAGTGGATGGATGGATGCATGCATGCATGCATGGATGAGTAGATGAATGGATGAACAGATGAGTGAAGGTGGGTGGATGGATGGACGAGTGGATGAGTGGATGAATGGATGAGTGGATGGATGGATGCATGCATGGATGAGTCAATGAATGGATGAATAGATGAATGAAGGTGGGTGGCTGGGTGGGTGGATGGATGGATGGATGGATGGATGGATGGATGGATATCTGAGTGGGTGGATGGATGGATGAATAGATGAATGAGTGGGTGGGTAGATGAATGGATGGATGCCTGGATAGATGCATGGATGGACAGATAGATGAACAGACATGCGAGCATGACATAGCTCAGTTTATTGGCAATGACTGCTGACAAAGAAATGTGTCATAAACACATAATTACTTATTATTTGACACATAAGGGCAAGTGATTTAAGGTATATCTAATTGGCTTGTTCTCTATCCTAACTTGGTTTCTGCGGGTGGTTCCCAGTAGTGAAAAGCAAGGACTAGTCAACAATATTAAATCTGAATGCTAAGAGGAAAGGACTTAGTTCCACATATTTTGAAAGTCTGCTGACCCCTGCTCACTGCTGAACCCAGCCCACTATCTCCCTCTCCCGTAGCATCTGGCTATTCACTCCACCAGTTGAGAGGATCCCTCACTTCTATTACCTAAACTGCCTCCTAAATGAAAGAACATGCAGGCAACTCTGCTCACTCTTCTGATTGTGGCAGTCACAAAAGCGAAAAAAGAGAAAGGGGCTGGGTGTTATCACCCCCACTGTCAACACCGAGACCATTCAACTGTTTAGAGGTTCAGCCTTATAAAACCACTACAGAGTCCCACAAACTTTGTCTTTTTTAAAAAAAACATAGTTATCCACGATAACTCTAAGAAAGAAAAAAAACAAATACAACAGCCAAGTGTAGCTGTTTAATGCTCAGGAATGTATTACATGGACCAGCTTCTTCCTCCATAGGAATATCTAGTAGTATTGGGTCGTGGCGAAACATTTCTGTTTACAAGTCGCGGGCACACTGGGCAAAGCCATGTCAACACTGATTTATTAACCCTTTTTAATGGACTTTTACCATTTTACATCAAAATCTACCAACTCAAGAATTTAAGAAACCCACATATCCCCAAGTGTAGTCACAGTATTCAAGCGTGGCCTCACTCCTGGGTAGCCCCCAGGGGGCACCAAAGAGCTGCTTCTTTTTTTAGCACACCCTGGTAAGACATCCTGGGCTCACTTTCCAGGTCACAAAAGTCCCAGAGGATGGGTTCTAACATACAGACATCCTGGGATCAGTCTGGGGAGCTGAGGACCTGGATCACACCATCAGTAATTTGGCTCTGGGCCAGATGTAAGCGGAAACATCAAAACAGAACACTTGCGTTGTCGGATGAGGCGTTTTGAGCAACAATGCCAGATTCTTGCTGACAAGGAAATGGTTGTGACTGAGCCATGCCCACCTCAGACATTATCGGACATCTAGAGTGTCCGAGAGAATATAATGCCTGTCGCCTGGACTCGGTCTCCTGGCCTTTCCACGGTCCAGTCACTGATTCCCAGGGTGCCATTTAAGCGTCTTGAATTTATCTGAGTCGTAAAGCAGGGGTGCAAATGCTGAGATAGAACCGTCGATGCAGACAACAGCCCAGGAGCCTCAGAGGCCAGCCATGGCCAACAGCGTGGATGCTTACTGGGACACGTTCTTGGAAGAGACACCAATATAAGAAAGCCCATAATCTAGACTCAGTCAAGCATCATATTTTCAGAAGTCACTACCCCACGGTACTGCTTCTGAGTGAGATAACAATTTCCCACCCACATGCCTTACCTTTTCAAAGTCTCGAAGAGCCTGGGTTTGCACCTGAGGGGGGTTTTCAAATGCCCTCACAGAACACGATTGTCCAAAAGGAAGCTTCTCCCCACTTCTCCAGGTCTGTGCTGGTGCCGGGGGGCCTCGGTCTTTGGTGTCACTAAGGAAAGCTGACAATAACACAGAACAGTCAAGAACTTTCTATAATAGTGGCATGAAGATCATCCTAGAGAACAATTCCAAGCCACACAGAAATAGTTCACAGAAAGTGGCCTGCGACAGATCATCCTGTAGTTTATGTCCATGCGCCCTTGGAATGTGAAGTTCCCATCAAGTAGGATCTGTCCCTCCAACCCTTGAATCTAAGTTGGTCCAGGGTCTTACTCTGACCAAAGAACATAGGAAGAATATGTCCCAATGAGTTCCAGAGACCAGGCCTGTTCAACCCTTCAAAGAACTTCAGAACACCAGGCTGACAAGAAGCCCAGTCTACCCTCTTGGAGCAGGAAAGACCAAGTTCTAGGAAATGAAGGCGCCCCAGCTGACAGCAAGGTACCAACTGCCAGGCCCTTGAGAAAGTGGTCCTGGAACCTTAGCCCAGCTGGGCTGTCAGAGAAGGGAGCTACTGAATGATCCCAAGTGAGGCCAACAGAAGAAGGATAAACAGAATAAATCATTGTTGTTCTAACCCCCAGCTGGACATACTGCTTCTTATGGGGCCAGAGTGTGAATGTTTGAAGCTCGTGGGCCAGACCATCTCTGTCACAACTCAGTTCTGCTCTTGTGCTCAAAGGAGACTCAGACGGTGTAAATGAAGGCACGCGGCTGTATTATCACAAACTATTCACGAAAACTGGCCATTGGCCAGTCAGCAGTTTGCTGATCCCTGTTTTAAGCCACCAAGTTTTAGGGTGGTTTTTCACATGATAAAAGACAAGTGAAATAGTCTTTTTATTTTTAAAAAATCACATTACTAGCTAAGAAGTATTTCTACCAATCTCTCTGCAGAGAATTCTTCAGATTATCACTAGAAATAATAACAATTATAACAACCATCATCTTCAGCAGGTACTATATGAGCATTTCACACAAACTGTTTTATTTCTAAAATTACAACAAGCAATGAAGTAGACTGATGTGAGTATCTGATGGCCAAATAAATGTTCAGAAACTGTTTGCCCAAGATGACATTACTAAAAAACGACAGAACCAGGGTCCTGTTCTCTCCACCCGGCCTTCTGACAGTACGCCACTAGCATGTTATTTTAGTGGGGCAGGGGGTTGTGACGGGGGAAGCAGGCAAAGGGCAGGGACGCAATCATTCCATGCGCCAAAGAAAGGCCTGCCTTGGGAACGCAGGTGAGAGCGAAGTAGCTGCTAACCTGTCCTACCTTTGGGAAGAAACACTGCAGAAGAATAAGAAGTCAGGGCTTCCTTCAAGCACACCTCAACCTCAGACTCCTTGGTCAAGCACACCTTGGTCTCAGACCTCAGACCGCAGACTCAGGTGGGCTTGGGACTGCAGACTTACTCAGGGACAGAAAAATACATCTTTTTTTTTGGCACAGAAGAACTTGGGTATAGGCCAGAGGCGCGGGGGGTAAGAAGATTCACCAGAGATTCACCAGAGTGGGGAGCAGAACAGGCGGAGCCACTGAAATACACTGCTGAAGAGAGCAGCAGGTGAGGCAGGAGAGGTCTGCTGTGCCATGTGGGTCAGCTCCCTGGCCGGGGATCAAACTCAGGCCATAGGGGGTGATAGCGCTGAGACTTAACCTCTAAGCCACCAGGGAGGCCCGAAAATACATCTTTTAAGGAAATAATGAGCCTTTATTATTGAACAACTTTCTAAAAAATCAGTGATAACCAGCCCAATACACTAAACTCCGTATAGAGCATCAGAGCAAGGCAGAGCACAGGGGCTCCTGGGGGCGGGGAGAGGGCTCTGCCTCATTAAGAAAAAATTAACTTGACATAGATGACGGAGGCCCAAAGGAGCCATGAGGCAAAATGTCTCCCATGTTACTCTCCTTCCCTTTCCTTTCCTCCTCCTTCTCCCCTCTTTCCTCCCTTCCTCCCTTGTATATTCTTGGCTCCTTTGTCAAAAACTAATTGACCCTGCCCATATGCACAGGCACCAAAAACCAAGGAAGCACAATGGCAACAGCCGCTTGGGAGTGAATTAAACTGAAAAGCTGCTCAGCAAAGAAACCATCAACAAGATGAAAGGCAATCTGTGGGATAGGAGAGACACTCCTTCCCCTTCTTTCTCTTTCTTTCTGCAAACTTGCCAGATGGAGCACAAGAAAATGTCCCCAGATACTTCAGTCAGCTTCTCAGAATTGCTTTCCAAATGTTCAGAAAAGAGCGTTCTTTTCTAAAGAGAAAGGCAAATTTAAAGACCTGGTGAAGGTGAACAAGGTTTGTTATGAAAATGAGGGAAAATCTCTATCTCCCTGCAAAGAGGGTGGGGGGAGCGTAAGAGGGGTGGAGAGAGGAGAGAAAAGTTGAAGGTCCCAATGTACCAAAGACATCTCTCCTTCAGCCATTTGTTTTGAAAACCATTCCCCAAATCACAGGAGACTATGCTGGCCCATCTACTGGTGACAGTAAGAGGAAACTGAGAGAAATGAGAACCAATAAAGGAACATTTAAAAAGGCTACTGCTGTGTTCTTGGGTAAAGTCTGCTGTAGGGGAGAAGGAAGTTGCTGAGGCTGAAAAAAGAAAAAGAAAAAGAAGGAAAACAAAAAGGCTTAAGGAAATGAAGAAAATAATGACAAATAGGGTGATTCCAGCACGGTTTTTTTCTTATCGAAAATTGCTGAACAGCCTGTTACACTACTGATTCTGAAGATGTTGAAAGATGAAGATCTAGGATTTGTTTTTACACTGGACATTGTATACTATCTTTTTATTTTTATAAAATCGACACACTGTGAAGCATGTCTCTCAAGAATCCTGTCATTAATGATGTTTTCAACAGCCACTGACTTGTCTGGTAGAACATGGGGAGTTTTAATTGGTGCCAAAATTTACAACAGTTTTTCTCAATGCACAGCATAAATTAGTTATAGATGGAGGTGGTATTTATTTTTTCATCTCGATTGTGTTCCATTCAGCTGGTACAACATAATTGTTGTTCTGCTAATTGTAGCCCACTCTGTGATTGCAAATAAATAATGTCGCACCTGTTTTGTTGATGTTCTGGTTATGTCTGAGTAAATGCAAATTTTTTCATTAAAAGAAATTAGCAAGAATGCTTTCTTCCTCATTTATGTCCAATAAGCTATTAAATGGAAGAAAATCTAATAAAGTAGAACAACAATACACTATAAAGTTATTGGTACATGTTGGAAAGAGCAGAGCCTTTGACGCTCTGACCATTTGCTAGTTGGGGGAATTTAGGCAAATCTCTTAATTTTTCTGTGATTTATTGTCTCTCTTAAAATGGAAATGACACTTGCCTACAGAGCTTTTGTATGCAGTAGTGAACTAGTAAGTGACAGCATCCAAACCTACCTCTTGCCTGCAGTTGGCTTTTTTCCCCATTCCCTTCCATTTCACCCTAGTCCTTTGATCTTTAGCTCAAGATGGAGGACACTAGTACTCAAATGGGTGTGGGAGACCCTTGAAATTTGTAGATTTAACAAAGACAATTACAAAGGCCAATTCTGAGTGACTCACTGGAATTAAAAACTTTTTTTCCCATGTGCATATGAGTCACCTGTGCTTCAATGCCAGTTTGAAAAAGGCAAATCATGTGGTAAGGAAAACCCTTAATTGATTAAAAGTTTTGGTGAAAAATGGTCCCCCAAAGAGGGTTACCTTCACTGTGGTTTTGAAATTCAGGCAGATCTCTGGCTAATGTTAGCACAGTAATGATACGACACTAAGAATACATTGATAATGATGATAGTGATGGTGAGAATAATGATAGTAACTACTAAGTAGGATGATTCCTTGACATGCTCTGTACTAAGTTTTTCTCACTTAATCTCACTGGTGAGGTTGACACTGTCGTTATATCCATTTTAATGACATACTGGAGTGGTAAAAATGCAGGATCTGTTTTAACTATTTTACAAGTGACTTTAATCTTGCAGTTACAGAGTCATTGAAAGTATGAAGCACTCATGTCAGTGTTTCAGTGATGACTTACTCCACTGTGCTGGCAGGTGCTATAGCAGTGGGTGCAAATTAGGAAATTCAGAAAAAGTCCGATGATGTCACCATGATGAATTTACAGGGTCTGTAATTCAAGGCCATTTGATCATCAGGAAACCAGTAATTTTTCAAGGCAAGGTCTGCAGCCCCCTTACCTGCCGCACGGCTCGTTCTGGGCACCATTTCCCCATCATCCTCTGCAAAATAGTCTCTGTGGAGAGAGACACAAGATGAATTAATAAAACACCCCCTCCTGGACAGCCCCCCAGTTCCTAGGGCTGTGAAACATCTATCCATATGTCCTGTTTTCACGTATTTCCCCACGAGTATCCACTGCACCCCAGTTATGCAGCATTGACAGTGTTGAGTGCTGGAGATACAAAGACAGCCCCCCAGGGAGGGTTCTTGTCTTCACTAAGCACTTGCAGAGACAGGCAGTGATTGGCCAAACAATTCCATGAGTGTGGGGCTGCTGCCTGGTCAAACGCTATGAAGGAAAATGTAGACAGAACTCAACTAGTGGAGATACTCGGAGAAACTCAGAAAAGGGGGCGTTGAATGAGATGGAGAGGGTGTCAAGCAGGTGAAAACTGGGCACAGAAGGACATTCCACCTTGAGGGCACAGCAGCCCCAAGTGGGGAAGGACCTCAGCCCACAGAGGAACAGAGTGAGGGAGTGTGGCGGGCAGACCAGGGCTCGTGGATGGCGCAACGACTCAGCGTCTTATGTGAAATCACCGCAGGACTTTCAAGGAGGAAATGAATGGTGAGTATGTGGTTTAGATTTTAGATAGCTCCGTCATTCTGGCTTCTGGGTGAGGCTGTGAGTGGGGAACACCGTGAATGGGGAAATGGGGGAAATGTTTAGGAAACAGAATCAACGAGGAAAACTTGGGAAGCAAAGCACATTCGTGGAAATGTTCAAAAATAAAATGAAGAAAACCACCAGGATTCGATGGCAAGCCGAGGAGTATCTGTCCAACCCAGTGAAGACCATTATACGAGCAAAGGCTGGGGTAGAGGGGACTCAAAATATACCCATCACTTCCTGATTTGGTGTAGTTTTCAGCTCCACAAATGCAGCAGTGAACAAAACAGACAAAATGTTTGCCCTCGTGACCTCCTGAAACTCGGATTACAGAAAGGGGAAACAAGTAAAATGGATAGTGGCAGCTAAGGACATGGACTCCAAAAATCACTGACACAGGGAATGGGGCCAGTGTTGGGGGGAAGGAAAGGGGGCTGCAAAGGTACTCCGAGAAGCAAATGGAGGTTTGGGGAGAGACTCTTAGGAGGGGGCTGGGCAGAGTGGGCTTCTGAGGAGCAGGAGTGATGTCAGAGAAATAATGGGAGGCCTGGGCAGGGGGCAGGTTCATAAAGGCTTTCAGAACATCAAGAGCGTTTAGCCCCTGGAGTCAACTGAGTGGTAAAGATGAACCGAGCATGGCTGTTTTAAAGGGCTGGCTACTGTTTTGCCAATGGACCGCTTAGGTGGGCAAGGCAGAAACTAGAATCCTGAGGACAGATGCTTTCAACATTTAGCTTATTCCTTAAACCCTGGGCTACGCCTAATTAGTTTCTCCAAAAAGATTCTGTAGACACAGATTTCAAAGATTTCTCTTTTTAAAGCCAGAGACAGTTGCAGCAAGGCGGAGGAGAGCCTGACATTTAAGAGACTGCTGATGTTCCTTCTTCTCTGCCTCAGGGCTGAGTCTTGGCACCAACCTTCAGTATGTTTATTCCACATGGACATGAAGGTACTAGCACGGCACGCTGGACTACACACACCACTTGGCAATCTTTTCCAAAGCAGATGACCAGCTTGTGGTTCTCCCAGACCCTCTGCCTCTTTCTCTTCTCTGTTCTCATTAAAACCCACCCCCAAGAGGTGAATAATGAGAGTGATGAACCTTTACTTGTGGATTCCCCTGGCTGAGATCACGCAGGGGAAGGATGATGAACCCACCAGCCAGAACAACGCCTTAAATTCTTGTGGGGAGAAAACTTAGCCACTGCTGTTCATGCGCTGGATGCTTTCCTTTGGGCTCAGCCCGCAGACAAAGGTACCTGTGCGTCTGCTGTCGGGAGCTGGTCAGTTCTGCAGGCCAAGTTCAGCCCACTCAGCATGTTTTAATTGGTCCACACAAGATTGACCCACTTCTAATTTCTCTTGAAAAATGAGTGGGTCTAAATATACTGGGCCTGCTTTCCCACATGGAGGGAAAACCTACCTTTCTGGAGAACCATCAAGCATTCTCCAGACCCCTCCTTGTAGTTCCAGCTCATACACTCATTTATGAAACCGAATGGTTCCTTACAGGTCTCTGACGCTGCCCCCTGGTGTGGACCACGTGCAGGCGGAACTGCATTTCTGCTTTAAGACGCAGTGTGGAGTAACCCATTGGTTTCAGCACACAATTGTGGTAATAAACTATAAACTGGCTTTGAAATCACCGTGACCTTTTGTGCTTCAGTGTCCTTAAATGTTTGTAAAGGAAATGCAAGCGTTTCTACGGTTCCTTGCAGTACGTGTGCAATTCTGTCCTGATAGATGCTCAACCACAGAAGCCATTTTAATACTTTCCAGGTAGCTGGGCGACTTTCTAGACATGATCTCATTCAATCCTCCTTGCTCTGAAGATTCCACATGCTCGGTCAGGAGCAGGTCACAGCAGGCGAGGAGAGTCAGCCCAGGATGCCTCACCTTCCCCGCCCACACCCAGCGCCAACTGCCTGCCTGGATGAATCAATAGCCACCAGGGTAAGAAGGTCACTTTGGATGGTGCCGAGTTAATGGATGTATACTGTGGTCTCTCAGGAGATTTTTTAAAAATCACTTTAACTCTATTAACAGCTCAAGTTTCCTCTCTTATTACCAGAGAATGGAGTTCGCTCAGCTACTCCAAAGGTTAGGGAGGAATCCGATCTCCTCTGGGGAAGGGGCTCATGGTGAAAATACATGGGGTACATGTCTAGGGGATTGCAACTGGTGACAACTGATAAACCAAAGTGCAGAGCGCACTGTAGTAAGTCAGAGACAGACTCAACCTGGCAGCCACACAGCAGTGATAGGTGGGTAAAACCTTTCATATTATCCAAACTTGGGAGGAAAAAACTTATATACCTTTGTAATAGTTTCTAAAATTCAAGTGTTTCTGGATATTTTTAGACATCAGTCCACGAGTGACTCACGCTCAGCAGGCATATGGTTCACCGGGTCCCCCCAGCCCCCACAGACAGACGAGTAACATCTTCCTCTCAAGACACCTCTACCTCACTGTTCCTTCTCGTGTGTAAATGAACAACACTTTCCCTCCATAAGCCTGATCCCTCTCTCCCTCTCAAGAATCTGTCAGTCCTGATACCAATGCCACTAAAATTAAGCTTATGAATAATTTGAAGAACCAAGCGTTTTCCAAGTAAATCCCACCCACAAGCTGTTCACCCACTGAATTCTTACATGGCAGATTACCCACGGAGCTTCGATTTGCTTATTAAGTCACCATGAAGCTATTGGACTCCAACAACCTATCAGATCTCATCCTCTGATATCAGGAGCTTTTCCTACAGTTTTCCAGGGGGATTAAGTTGAGAACAGCCAGAAGATAATGGCCCCTTCAAAGCCCTCTGCCTCACTCTGATTCTCTGATTTTGTCAAGATGTGCGGACGATTTCTCCTGGTAACTTTCTAAGTACGGTAGCGTCAATTATGTCAGGGAGAGCCAAAGCATTCAATCTGACTTTGCTTGAAAATAACCCCTGACATAGCCCCTTTCCAAGCCTGGAACAGTCCAGTGGACCCACAGTCTAGTCCCTCATAACATTTTGGGGATGCGTAGATGTGTGGGGCCTTCTTCCCTAGCAGAGGGTAACATCACTGTGAAACCTGCAGAGAGGGGCCTCCCTGGTGGCACAGCGGTTAAGCGCTGCGCTGTGGAGCTGTCAGCAGTGGCGATGCGAATTCGACGCCTGGCTGGGGAGATTCCCACATGGCTGCGGCACGAGTTCAATGCCCGGCCGGGGAGATTCCCGCATGGCACGGCAGATCTCTCCTGCCTCGCCCGCTGCTCCCCTCAGCAGTGTATTTCCATCGATCTGCCTGTGCTGCTCCCCACTCTGTCTCTGGTGAACCCTGTACCCACCCCATGCCTCTGGCCTGTACCCCAGCTTGGTTAAAAAAAAAAAAAGGAAGATTTAAAAAGAAAAATAGAAACCTGCAAAGGGATGTCGCCAAGCAGCCGCAGACTGCCCTGCACAGACGGCATCTTTGGTATCGTTGCCTGCTACTCTGGCCTGTTCAATTTGTCGAGCAGTGGCTTGTGCTAACGGACACGGCACACGCGAGCGATGCCGGGCGGCAAGCACACAGCTGCGCCACAGCCGAGCTGTTTAGGTCACTGCCCATGTTGCGGTATTAGCGTCCCAGGGCTGAAACTCCCCCCAGCTATTTCTCGGGAGCTGAGACAGGTCTTAGCCCCATTACTTTCTCCTCTCACCTAATAAAAATGATTAACCTGGGCCATTTCTCCGATGTGGGTGTTCAAAGTCCCACTGGTGTTCAAACACCCCCAAAACCACTTGGGGTTCCCTCGCCAGAGTTCTCACTTTGGTCTCTCCTGCCTGCTGCCTGAGTAGGCATAACTGCTCCCCAGAGCTCCTCTGAACTTCCTTTTTACCTTTCCCTTCCTCCAGCTGTTCTCCCCAAACTCAGGTTGTCCCAGCACCACAGAGCTGCGCCCACCTCATCCCTCAACACCAACGTGAGGAACATTTCTGGGCCTGGGGACACAGGCCTTCTCCAGGAGGAATCTTTCTATCTTTCAAACTTTGTATTTTACGTGGCTTTTGATCTTCAACAAAAATTCAGAAGGAGAAAAGACAACCTGCTGTAACTAGAGAAAAATCTGGGCCTCGATAGCTATTTTTATAGTTTTTCATTCCACTTATAAACATGTATTGAGAAGTGACTTCCATGCCAAGCCCTGGAAATATAGAGGTGAAAGGAAAATACACCCTGTCATTAAAACCCTGAAACTACGGGGCCAAGGGGGTGGGGGGGGGGAGGAAGGAGTCTAAGAGGTAATGGTTAGAAAAGTGAGATTTAAAACAGAGACCTCAGAACTTAACTGAGACAGCAATTAATTGTGTCCTAGCTGGGAGCCGAGCCAACCCCCAGGAAACAGAGAACATGGTCCCAGGCCTTGGAGGACGGTATGAACACGAAAGAAGACAGCACAGAGGCCCGAAATGGGACGGCGAAGGGTGAGTTCAGAACTCTTATTATACGGGGCTCTCCTGCCTGCTGCCTGAGTCGGCATAAACTGCTCTCAGGAACCCTTTCCAACTTCCTTCCCACCTTTCCCTTCCTTGAGTCATTCTCCCCAACTCTAACCTTAGGAGCATGAAGGGAAGCCAAGGGGGTGAGCTGATTCTGCATTTGCACGTCCTTCCTACGACACAATAGCTTTACTGAACCACTTCGAACCCCAGAGATCATTCAAGATAATGTCAGCAACAGAGATCAGGCTGAAGAAGTCCAGGACAGTGCCAGTGTCTACAGAGATAAGCTGAAGACAAGCTGGAGAAGGACGGGATGGGGGGGGTCTGGGGTGGGGACTTTTAGGAGGGTAGAAAATACCAATGAATATCTTATTTTCCTTTTTTTTAAACTACTATTTTGAAGCTAAAAAAATTCTTATTTAAAAAAATTAGGGCACACATTTGATTTAACTTACATTGCATTTCTAGCTAACGTCCTCCATAAAAGATAAAATATGTCAGCTATTTAGCTCCGTGCGGTCTTCCCAAACAGTGGGGGATGTGGTATAGAGGGAGACTGCAGGCGATGACTGTTACTGTCATCAGTCCCTTCAGTATCAGACTCTGAATCAAGCACATATTTTGCTCCTATTTCCATATTCTTAAAGCTGTTTTACATGAGTTGCTAGATTCTGGTTCAAATGGAAGTATTCTCTCTAATGTTCAAAGATTTGTTTTCCATAGTTTTTATTTGTATCAACATCAACATGCAACCTTTGCAGATATAAAGAACTGTGATCTCCTTTCTTTAACATGTGGTGTGCTGGCTCTAAGAATTTGAAATGGTAGGGCTCCACGACGGGCCAACCTAGGCTCAAAGACATCTACAGCTAACAGTCTCTGACTGTGCACAGGCACCCAAAGGAGAGGGACACCCAGGGCAGAGGGCCAGCAAGTGAACTATGGTGGAAGATGATTGGGGCTTTAGTGGTGTGCGCAGGAGTGGTGTAGTAACATACATCTGAATCAATGTGACCCTGTTCCCCTAAATCATACCCTGTTGTAAACCAATGTTCCCTCAATAGAAAATAATGCAATTTTCAACAAACAAATAAACAAGCATCTCACCACGTGGACAATTCCCACTACCCGTCAGCAATGCTGCCACCAAACAGATTCAGTGCCCAGCACTTTTCCAGGCATTATTCAATCCTCACAAATTCTTACAAAGAGATTATCCCTATTTCACAGGTGAGGAGACAAGACATTTAAGAAGGGTGAATTTGTCCAAGGCCACATTGCTAGTTAGTGTCAAGCTAGCTTGAACTCATCTTGAAAACTATCTGTGAGGCTTCAAATCTTTCTTCTTCCCAAAGCGCCCAATTCCTGCCCATACCTTCACCAGGAGCCTCCTCTATACCCGCCTTGACTCCAAGGAAATGAGCCCTGGAGGGGAGGTGAAGGCAGGCAGGCAGGGCTGCTGTGCGGAGATGATTTGGGATTAAGGCTCAAATCCTTTGTGTCCTGGTTATGCCAACTCAGCCGTGACGGCCACAGCAGACACGAGGATCTGAGTATTGGTGTAGCAGAGGCCATGTGACAAGTGAATTAAAACCCTCAAGGGGAAGTGGCAAGTGTGGCTTTTCATATACGTTCTATAATGAACAGCAAGTCATTCATCACTTTATACTATCTCATCCCTACTCAAATTTCTCCAAATATCCCCGCCTTCCCTGAACCCCTTCTGTGATAACCCCAAGCACTGTCCCTATTAGACAAAGGGAATCAGCTGACAGGCAGAAGTGACATAAAAAACAACCAAAGCCGTGAAGGCCATTCGTGAAGAGATTCTTCTCAGATCTTTTCTTCTCTTGCCAAGAGAGACACTGAGTATATCTTCCATGTTCCAATATTGCCAAATGCCCCTCTCCTCCCTCATTGAGCACCAGAATAAAAAATAACATTCAAATGCAAATAGGGGTAGAAATCACAGATGCAGAGCACAAGGCTATTATATAATAAACGCAGTGAGATTATAATTTTTTCTCATCTCCAGTCCTATCATTAGAACCCCTGCAAGCCAGAATGCTTAATTGGCAAAGACCATCAGAACAGAGAGCGCATTCCTGTGAGTTCCCCTCTGCACGCTAAGTGTGGGCTGACTTGGCGCTGATTCAGTAATACCCACTTTTCTGCAGTACAGACTACAATTACACCCTTCACTCAACTCAGTCTACTCACTGAGCAAAACCACAGCCAACTGGAATTCTGGGAGGCAGTTTTCTGGAGGGCAGAGTCCTCTACAGCGACAGGGAGTGATAAACGTCACTGCACCTGCAACAACTTGGCATTTTATGGTCAATTTTGTTCCTGCATGAAGTCCTCTTCCTAAAAGGAGCCAATGTTGTTCTTGCTGCTATCCTTCAAGGTTCAAAAACCAAACACTGAATACCATCAAAAGGTAAAGGCAGTTTGAGTAATTGTTCTCACTTTTCTCTTTGAGGTTATCTGATAGATTCTCCTCTGCGTTTCCGAATGAGACTGACAGCACCTCCAAATAGACATGAAAAGAACGGGCTTTGATTCAGCCCCATTGATCAGGAGGGGTGTATGGTCCCCCACCCACTTCTAGAGCTTTGTTTGTGCTGTTTCCTTTTCCCTGGGCGATGCATTCTGTAGTCTTCAGTTTTCATTGACCAATATTCACAAGAGGCTGGTTCAGTCTATTTCAGCCCTAGACCAAGCCTCAAGAAATAGGTGCTTTTGTTCCCTTTTATCTACCTTTTTCTCACATAATCTTTCACTGTTTCTTTTCTTTATATGTCTATTTTTAAGGGCTTGAAACTAATTACATGCTCCATAGAGGAGTTTTAGGAGGCAGAAAAGTATACAGAGGAAAACAAAAGTAGTTTTAAAGTGTTACCACCTAAAGGCAACGTCAATAAAGATTTTTATGCATTTACTTATCCTTGTTCTACAAAATAGAAATAATACTGGGCATGGAATCTTTATCTTGCTTTTCTTTATATTATTGAAACAAAGGTTTTAGGAAATGCATTTTTAGGGGAAGAGGAAGAATGATGGGAGGAAGAGCGGAGGAGGAGGGAGAGGAGGAAGAAGAGGAGGAGGAAGAGGAGGAGGAGGGAGAGGAGGAGCAGGAGGACTTCCCAAGTGGCAGACCTGCTGAAGATCAGAAAGAATGAGTGTAAGTCGTCCTTCTCGGCTGGTTTTATAATGTCCTAAAACAAAGCTTGTAAAGTCCTAGAGGGCACAAGACTGACTCTGGGTGGCGAAGGGTTGGGGATTGTTAAGGCTGCAGATTTGAAAGCGGAGCTGAGAATGATCCAAGTAGTTGACCCTGAGGTCTAGGCTCAGTGGGGAGATGAGTAAGAGCAGATACCTGAAGATAGGGAGCAGTGAAGGAACTGGGGTGAGGAGCCATAGTACTGGCCTCCCTGAAAAATGATCAGATAGGGCCTCCCTGGTGGCGCAGCGGTTAAGCGCTGCGCTGTGGCGCTGTCGGCAGCAGCGATGCGAGTTCGACGCCCGGCTGGGGAGAGTCCCACATGGTGCAGCAGACCTCTCCTGCCTCGCCCACTGCTCCCCTCAGCAGTGTGTTTCTGATCTGCCTGTTCTGCTCCCCACTCTGTCTCTGGTGAACCCTCTCGCCGCCCCACGCCTCTGGCCTGTACCCCAGCTTGTATGTATAAATAAATAAATCTTTTTTTAAAAATGATCAGAGAAGTGTTTCCGAGCAGGTTTTTCTGAATCATGTCACCTTGGCATGTAGAGCTAAGGTCAACAGAAGCCTCATGGATCTTAGGAGAGACTGTAACCATCACTGTAAAGAATGCAGATTACCCAGATTTAGGGCCATCTCCAGAAATAGCTTTCTGTTGGGGAAATCTATCTGAAGGCAGACAGACATCTGGAGGCAAAGTGAGGTCCTATGAAGCCACCCCCTTCTCATCATCTAAGACCATATAGAAACCCTAGATCTGTTCCATTTACTTTGGAATTCACAGGCATGTAATTCTCATATGCAGTTAAATTGGCATTTGTCTCCTACAAATCTGTCTGGTGTTCATTATTTGCTTGTCTAATCCAACAAGAACCCAAAGGGGTGGGAGAATTTCTCCCTGTACTGTGGCAGAGGCAAACTGAATACTCTGAAAGAGTGAGGGGCTGGGGAACTTCACCTGTGGTCAGGGGATAAAATGTCAGGGTAAAGCTCCCTAAGGGTGGCGAAATCGGAGTGAGGGTGAACAAAAAGTGTGGCTGTGATGGTGTGTGACAGTGCAGTGCAGTGAATGAGAGTTAAGGCAGGACTCAAGGTGTAACAGCAATATACACTCATGCCCAGTCACCCCCGAGAATGCCAGCTCCTTGTAGCAGGGTGTCTGTATCATTTACTATGTACCCTGCACTTAAGAAGTCCTAGACATAATAGGAATTTGACTCTTATTTCTTAAACAGTAAATACATACAATGAGACTGTATAATGGCATCAAACTTGAAAAAGCTGCTGTATTCATTCCATAATAAGGAAACACTGACCAACGAGATACTGACGTCAGCCTTACAGGGAATGTTCTCTGAGAAGTACCTAATTAAGGGCCAGAAGCAATGGTACATGCTGAAGATTTACAGACAAAAGACAATTCTTCCAATAAACTTAGACTATGGAAAATATCAAGTAAACCAACGAGCATATTCTGGCACAGAAATCATCCAGAACTGGGTTCCACAAATAATTCCAACAGAAGGTAATGTTGAAGCAACCTTTGAAGGATAAACTCTTATCCTAGCAAAGGCAAGGCTAGGTGTGTAGGTGGGAGCAACTGGTAGATCAAGGCCCACTCACAGTAATTTTAGCTCAGCAGGAATAAGTGACACTTTGTAACCAACTCCCTAGATCTGCCAGCAATAGGGGTGCCCCATGGAGCCAATAACCTGGAAATCTCTAAGTAATCCATAGAAGAATCTTTCTAAAACCAACTCAATTCCAAACTTGACATGTTGTCACTTGGGCAACATAAACGTAAATTTATTTTTGCTACAAAAACATAATTGGCCCCATAACCAAACACAGCACCTATTTTCTCTTTTTCTCTCCTTACAACAGACGGACTAATATGGATGGATAATCTTGATGTACTTCATATCTTGCTTCTTATTTCTATTAACATGTTCTGTTGATTACCATTTCAGGAAACACTTCAAGGTGGTAACAGATCAAGAGCAAGAGTGAAGCCTCTTCCACTGGAGAAGCGTAAAGGTTGGGACTGTTGTACTGACTCGCTAGGGTATCCTGGGAAGTAGCCCTTATGGCAGGGTACCTCCACCTGCTCTTCTCAGGAATTCAAATCGAAAAAGACATTTGAGTTGAACTAAATATCCTTCGGTGAGTCTAAAACCCTAAGCAATTTGCAATGTATTTTCAATAGCTAGATGCATTTGACATAGTTATTCTACTTCTGAATATCTACCATTAAAACAAAAAAGAAGATCCAAAATACACCTAAGGGGTATTCGATATTATTATCTAAAGGCCACAGTTCAGGGGAATGATTAAGTATTATAATTTCACAAGATATGTTATTCCACTTCATGAATTGAAAAGTGAACACATCTCTAAATTATGTGAAATGCTAGAAGTTATTCAAATTTCTTTGTCACGTTTTCTATGTGTCAGCATCTTTATATAAATCCTTTCTACCTTGGCCCATGATAAGGGGACATCAG
>PVIJ01004010.1:0-124659 GCA_004024925.1 Scalopus aquaticus | reverse complement strand
AAATGCTGGAAAGGATGTGGAGAAAAAGGAACTCTTCTACACTGCTGGTGGGAATGTGAACTGGTCCAACCACTATGGAAAGCTGTATGGCGATTCCTCAGACTGCTAAACATGGAGCTTCCATACGACCCAGCAATCCCACTTTTGGGAATTTACCCAAAGGATACAAAAACACTAATCCGAAAGGATACATGCACCCTTATGTTCATTGCGGCACTGTTCACAATAGCAAAGGTATGGAAGCCACCCAGATGTCCAAAAATAGATGATTGGATCAAGATGTGGTACATATACACAATGGAATACTCTTCAGCATTCAAAGAAGATAAACACATGCAATTTGCAGTGACATGGATGGAATTAGAGGAGATCATACTCAGTGAAATAAGCCAGAAAGAAAGAGAAAAATATCGAATGGTTTCACTTATAACAGGACTACAGGGAGGAAGGGTGGGAGAGAAACAATCAGTGGGGTTGGGGTTGGAGGGAGGTGGAGGGAGGGAAGGCAAAGGGCACAAAATGGAATAGAAAAGAACACAAGGGACCATGGAGATGGATCACGGGTGAATTGGTGGTGGGCTACCCAAGGGGAATACAAAATGTAAAAGACATAAATAACAATAAAAATATATATTTTTTAAAAAAAGACTCCAACAATGGAATCTTTTAGAAGATGTCACAATTACTTGATATTGAAAGCGCCACCAGCAGTTGGAGCCTTTATTCAGAAAGGAAAGTGCTCTGGTATTCTGTTCTGATATTGAGGGCCTCATGAATGCCTCAGAAATTGTTCATGACCCACAAGAATGGAAACTATTTCTAGACTCTTCGAAACTGAGTCTTAAGGCTGTGCTTTTGCACAATGGAAACCGTCTTCCATCTATTCTATTCCTGAACAGCTGTACAAGAGACAAGCAAAGAAATCTAACAAGTAGTCTATGACTTGATTTTTTACAGGTAGTAACCGTAGGCCCATTACTATTGGCATGGATTTTGTGATGTAAACATCAATTTATTGCAGATTACAAAAAAAGCTAGAGCCTAAATCAGAATTTGACAGTCATATCGTGTTGCAACTTGACGGTCATATCGTGTTGCGCACATACCAATTGTTAGGAAAGGGCCAATTTTATTTCAGTAACATGTCTTTTGCAAAAATTTGTTAACCAGTGATAGTGTTCTAGAAATTTGTTTCTTCAAAGTAACAGACACCTAGAAAAATATTCACTGGCATACAGTTGTTCATAGAAATGTTTATGATCCCTTGTATTTCTGTACCATTTGTGGTAATTTCACCTCTTCCATTTCTAATTCTGTTTGTTAATGCTTTCTCACTTCTTTTCTTTGCCAGTCTGGCTATTTACCTATTTATCTTCTAGAAAAACCAACTCTTCGTTTTAATTATCTTTTGGATGATCTTCTTGATTTATTTCACTGTTATTATTTCCTTTCTTCCATAAACTTTAAGTCTTATTTGTTCCTCTTTTTCAAGTTGCTTTAGGTGTAACATTAAGTTGTTTATTTTGGATTTTTCTGGTTTCCTAATTTGGGCCTACACTATAATTATTTTCCATCTTAAACCATTTTTACTGTAACCCATAAATTCAGTTAGCTTGCATCTTTATTTTCATTAGTCTCAAGTTTTTACTTCTGCTTTAATTTCTTTTAATCCATGGGCAGGATGCTGTTTAGTCTCCCTGTATTTAAAACGCTTCCCTTTTTGAATAGTTGATCTCTAGTTTTATGGCTAGAAAAATATTTGTTATTATTTCAATCTTTGTAGTTTGATTGACAATTGTTTTTGTTCTAACATATCTATTTCCTGGAAATGTACCATGTGCACTTGGAAAAAAATGTCTATACATTGGTTTTGGGTCAAGTTTCTATAAATGTCTTTTGAACCTATTTGTTCTAACTCCTCATTTAACACTTCTTGTGCCGGCTGTTTTCTGTGCCACCGCATGAATGGTATAAGCATTCAACAAAACACACACAGCTCCTGAACTACTGGATATATTTTAATGAAATTTTAAATGCATAGAGATTAAAGCTTCTAGACTGAATACAATCAAAGAAATAGCTCCTAATAGTTCCAAATAAATCCACCGTGGCATGAAAAACCGGAGACTAGATGAACACGTGAATATGTGAATACGTGAGCGGAGCAAAAAGTGTTAAGACTATTGTTTATTCTTTTACTTATTGATCTGTCCATAATTCTAAGTGGTGTATTAAAATCCTCTAGTATTAGTATTAGTAAAATCCTCTAGTATTTAGTTCCACTTAATAACTGCTTTATAAATCGTGATGCTCCATGATCTGGTGACATGTGTTATTTATTCTTAAGGTATTAGGCCCTTGATATGTAATGTCACTCTCTGTAGCATACTGCCTTTTTAAATTGGAAATCTATTTTATCTGACATAAGTATACCTTTCTGATATTTTTGGTTGCCATCTCCTTAGCCTTTAAAGCTAAATCTGCACGTCTTTGGTGGTAAGATGGGTTTCCTATAAACAGCGGAAGTTTGGACTTTGGTTTGAAATTCACTCAGTCACTTTATATCTTTTAGATGGTGAATTCAAGCCATTTACAGTTAAGATCATTACTGAGTCATAATTGCTGCCATTTTGTTATTTATTTATTAGTTTTTGTTTTTCTTTTTTTACTTCTTCCTTGTTAAGTTCATTTCTTATGTATTACTTCTACTGATTTTGCTTGAAGGTTATATTTTACTAATGTATGATGTTACTATTTCTATAAGGTTTGATCTCAATCTCTTTCTGATGTGCCACTATTTTTACCCTCCTCCTCCCATACATTGTGTAATTTAGGTGTCTGTTACCCCTAAATTTGTTTTTTGTCACTGCTTTATAATAGCACCTTTAGTACTTCTTTCAAGTCTGGCTTGGTTCTGATATATTCTTTTTTGTTTTTCAGTGACACACCTTACCCTTCCCTCTGTCTTGAATGATAGTTTGGCAGGATAAAGGATCTAGGTTGAAAATCTTTTTCTTTCAGTACATATCTACTGCCATTCCCTTCTTGTAGAAGTCTGCCAGTGACGTGAAAGGTGTTGCCTTATACCTTACTTTTCTTTTCCTTGATGTTTTTAGTATTCTTTCCTTGCCATTAGCTTTCAACAGTTTACTTATATTGTGTCTTGGATTATATGGGCCTGGTATTATTTTGTTTGGAACTTTTGGGGCCTCCATGACATGGATATTATTTCTCTTAAAGTTATCCCCAGTTGCTCTTACACTACTTTCATTTTTTAAGTTCTTCTTTCTGTGTTATTTTTATGCACTCAGTCACCATGCATTCAAATTCATTGATTTTCACCATTATTTGTGTTTGATGCTGATGCCCTCTATCATACTTAGTTCCATTATTGTACTTTTAGACCCATCAATTCTATTCGTAGCAGTATCATATTTTTCTGTCTTTATTTTGTTTCTGTTTTGGTCATTCATTGTTTTTCTTATTTTGAAAACATGGTTACTTTAAACTCATCAAAAAGATTCCTCAGTTCTACTTAACTGATACTTCCCTTGATCAAGTACATGTGGTATTTTCCTCTATATCTTTATTTGTAGTTTTTATGGATTGAAATAGGGAGTTTCCTTTTCTTGTCTTGAAAAATTGGCTTTATACCTCCAAATACAAGTAGACAGGTATAATCCCAGGTGTCTTACCCAGAAACCTTAGGTATCTATTATTTCATAGAACAATACCTCTTTACCTATTCTGATGATCAAGGTACCGGTGCTGATAAGATATAGAAGGTAGGAACTGGGGTAGTAAGGTACCAAAAGGTCACCTGCAGTGAACACCAAGGGTTCTCAATCTTCCTATAGTGCAGTGGCTACTCAAATTGTGTAGTGGTAATCCATGGTGTCCTCTTCCCCCAGGTCAACCCCTCAGGCAAAACATGTGAATTACCTTGTATCAGTCTCAACCTGTAAGCCATGTTAGAACAGATACAGCACAGGAGGGTGATTATAGTTGAGATAGGATCACAGACCAAGAACTGTCCTCTGCCTTTCCAGTAATTGGAGAATTATTCTAGAGCCCTTATTCCTGTTAAGATTCCAAGTACTTCAAACTCTGGTTGTTTTCTAGCTTTGGTCCTGGTAAGAGGGAGGCAGACATTTCACAACCTTAGGCTGAAATTAACAGGCTCTTCTGAAAGGAGGAGACACAGTTGATCTATATGGCCAGCCCTGACAATTCAGGTTTCTACTGTTCTAGACTGGGAGCTATAGGCCCAAGCTGACACTCACTACTCACACTTTTACTTCTATAGTTATCCAGTAGTGCCCCCTCTCTGTCCTGCACAGTCTGTGCACACCTTCTCCACCATAGTCCCCAGGATTTTTAAAGTCTTAAATCTAGGTATGTTCTCTTGAGTTAAGAACAGCAAAGGGGCTCTGTACAGAGGCTGCCCCTCCTTCTCATGGGTTGTACTGTCCCAATATTGCTCTAAACTGAGTTTTATTACAGCATTTCCTACCCCCTTCTGCCATGTCATCACTCTTCACCATACAATAGTCAGCATTTGTCAATGAGGAGCCAGTGTCTCTGTATACATATAATTTGGCTGTAAATATGTGGAGAAAGCAAGTCCAGCATTTTCACTCTGCAACCATCTTGCTCGACTCAACAAGTTTTTCTCTTTTTAGCTGAGAAAGAGATAGTTATTTTAGTCCTAATAAAGACACCCACAGCTAAATAGCAAGCATACTTCAGACCACCTGAAACAAAGAAACCTGGGCATATAAAACTTAACCTAACACAATGGTCTTAAAAACATTTCACAGCTCTGCATAAATCATTATCAAAATGTATTTATTTCATTAGCAAAACATGAAAAAATGGAACGTGACATACTTTCTCTTGGTAAAATTTTTCTAAAGAAATAGGGAACACAAACAAGTTTAACTTGTTCAAGCCTAAGGACCACTAACAAAGACGGAGGGCTGACAGAGGTCATGCCGATCTAATGACAACATTTACTCCAGACAGATCGCGTACAGATCGCGTGTAGTCCTACTCTTATTTTACAGATTAGGTAAAGAGACTCAGATTAGGTAAAATTTTAGGCAAGATACTCTTAACCAGGCCCTCTCTCTGACTTTTGTCTCTCCGTACTCCAATATTTCTTATGGTTTCATGCACACATAAAAGCTCCCCACCTCAATGAATCAATGCACACTCCCAGGCTGGTAATGAAGGCCCACCCTTCCCCCAATACTCAGACCCCAACTACAACACTGACTCTTCCCTGCCTAACCTTTTCCATATTCTTCACCTATTTGCAACATTATACTCAACCTGCCTTGTCTCCCTTATAAAAGCTCTACCCATCCTTCTCTTAGACCATTTCAACTATCTCCTGCTTCTGAAAACTTTGCCAGAGGTTAGCAAAGTAATGCAATTGCTCCCATTACACCTCTCAGCCCACCAGGAACTCGGTGCTTCTGTTGAGATAATTACCATCCTTACATCTTATTTTGTAAATATTTGCACACTTGTCTTCTGTTCATTGCAAAGAAGACTGTGTCCTCCTCACTGCTGTAGCCACTGAACCCTACATATTTCAAAAACTTAACTTCTTAATGACACTAAAGGAGCCAATGCCGCAGGCATTTAATGAGACAAGATAAATAAAAGGGACAGGACCACTAGAACCCAGGCTTCCTAGTGCAGGGCTTAACTACGTTCCAGTGCTTGCAACAGAGTAAGTATTGGGCACAGTGCTGCCCATGCAACTGACCCTGAACAAATATTTGCTGTAACACTGAATGAATGGCAGGATGGATGGGAAAATAACCAAAGCAATGTGTAATATACAGTCACTCCCTCACAACCCTTACAATTCAGTGAGAGTCACAATCCCATGAGAATGACACAACAACTAGTGAATAAAACAAATCGGACATCAAATGAAAGCTTGGCACAAAGTTCATGCTCTGATGAAAAATGCACTCAGGAACTAGGACTCATGTGAGAAAAATATCTGAAGACTTGAACCCAGAGTCTATAGAAGTCATCACACCTCAGGTAAGAGAGAGCCAATTCTATGGGTACCATGCCCCCAAAGATAACAGATAACAGTTTGTTGAACATTTATCATATGCCAGGTGCTGGTCAGTATTATCTAATTTTCAGAACAATGTATTGGGTAGATATCAATTATCCTCATTTGACAGATGAAACACACAGAGATCAAGGTCATAATGCAAAATAAAATTTTAACACTATAATCTCTACCCCTTCCCAGTCCCAAGTTCCTACTAAGCCTTGTGGAGCATTAGGAAGTCAATAGTGAATAAGACACTAACCCCACCCTCAAGGTGCTCTCTTCCTAGGGACGTTAACACTGAAAGCAGCAATTATGATACATTATGATAAGTGCTGCATTGCAAAAAGGAGTCCCTAATGGAGAGCGGTGGGAAGGAGTTGGGGAAAAAAGAGATGCCGAGGGGCAGCTCTTCAGCTAATGTCCTTTTCTATTTTTTTTTTCCTATAGTAGCTGTTTGAATTGTTTTATTTTAATTTTTTATCTTTCTTATTCATCTTTATCTTTTCCCCACCACTATCCCTTATATTCCCACTTTGACCCTTTCTCCCTTCCCCCTTCAACTCAGAAATCTCATTTCATTAGTGTTCACTAGTTTTTGTGAGTATTTTGCTTCACCAAATTGTTATGTAAATGTCCGGTATTTTAACACTATAATTTTTAAATAAAAAGGGGGAAAAAAATCACACAAAATGATTTTTTTTCCTCAAAATTTTACAGCAAAGTAGCAAGCTGCTTGCTTTTAAGGGATGGGAGATGGGAGTTGAACCTCTCATCATAAAAAGGTTTTCAAGTTCAAAATCTGAGAAATGGCCACAGTTATTCCCATTTACAAAGATCCAGAAGGGCTCTACACACCACACTGAGGAAGTCAATGAGTTCACGGACAACAGGGAGGCAATGGAGCTTTGACAATTTACTTACTTAGATAAGAACTCTTGACAGTACTTTAACCCAAGGGTATTAAAAGAGAAATACCAGAGATAGAGGTCTTGGTAAGGAAACACCAAACCAAGGAGAAAATAAGATAACCTCACAAGTCTAAATGACTGAGCAGGAACTTGTAGATGAGAATCAAGCAAAAAAGTGTAGATAAGGTATTCAGTTCAAAATAAAGCTAACATTACAAGCTAGTTAGATGCAGGGTTTTTAAAAAGAGTGCAACTTTTGTTACCTGAAACCTCTGGGAATAGTCTGCTGGAGAAACAAAATTCCCTGAGAACTACAGATTAAGCTGTACATATTAGTGAGATTATTTTTGCTAAAACCATTCTTATTGTCTTTGTCAAATGTACTACACATTAAACAGAGAACACTGATCATAAGCTAACATTTTCTAAGTGACTCAGAGCTAATGCAATAAACAAAAGTGACTGTAACATGACGCATACAGAATTACAGATGCACCTACTGCTACAAACAGCTCTAGATGGGGGTTTAATTCAAGATGGTGATGGTAATTCAGTTTGGTGGTGGCAGCATTAATGTGGCTTCCTACAACACTCATACAGGCAGCGAGCAATACACATGCCTTCACACATGATTAATGGGTCACCATTTCCTGAGCCCTCCTCATATGCCTGATGGCTACAGTACATATAAAAGCACATCTCTAATTCTTAACATATCATATCAAGAAGCAATACTCTGAAAATCAGAGGAGCTGCAGAGTCAGAAGGTTCTGATTTTTCAGTTCAGCTTTGCCTTTTTTCATCTAAGAGACCCTATCTAAACACCTCTGCTATTGTATTTCCTTCCTTAAGACAGGAACAAAACACCACAAGGGTATATCCACAGGTATACAGAATGTTGCCTGTCTCTTAAAGGTATGCCAATATTGGCAAGTCATCTCCCTCAAGTCTCAGCTTTCTCAAGGATATAAAGATGGCCAGAGAGACCTTTTTGCAGTGTCTACTGCAGTAATAAATCCTTTAATCCAAGAACCTCCACCTGCAGTCATGAAGGTATAGCAGGACCTGAATTTAACTTCTTACCATGAAACAACCAAAAAAGTAGACAAATATATGAAGCCATACTGGACAACATATGACCATAATATCTGACAAAGAGGAAACAAACCAAGCCCAATGACAGCCCTGGTTTTCTACCAGAAGATACACCCCAGACCACAAAACAGGGAAGGACACCCCAGAAGACCATGCTAACCTCACTGAATTGAGGAGACAAAAACAGGAGTACCGAAGTCTAAAACAGATGAAAATTCTCAACAGGAGAGAACTTAAGAGGAAAAAAGCTCCAGGCATCTGTATCTTCAGTAGAGTTCCCCTGAGTCGCTGACGAATACTAAGACACATCAGTGTAGAGTGATATTTCATGAAGTTGGGCAAAGAACCACTAGCAAACTCAGAAGTGAATGGCCCATTGAGTCCAGAGTTGGGAGGAATTTGAGTTATTCTCTGTCAGAGGAAGACCCTCAAAGCATTCAGTAGAAATCTCAGAAGGATCACACCTCAGTGGCAGAGCTAAACTATCCTCATGGTGAAAGGTACTCCAGATCTACCCTAACAAAAATTTAAAAGTTAACTTGGCAATAGACACAAAAAAAGCATTTGAAAAAATCCAACATTTTCATAATAAAAACACTACAATAGAATAAGTAGAAAGGAGGTCTCCCTGGTGGTGCAGCAGTTAAGCACTAAGCTGTGAAGCAGTCAGCAGTGGCGACGCAGAGTTTGATGCCCAGACGCAGAGTTCAATGCCTAGCCGGAGAGATTCCCAAATGGCGCAGCAGATCTCTCCTGCCGCGCCGCTGCTCCCCTCATCAGTGTATTTCCATCTATCTGCCTATGCTGCTCCCCACTCTGTCTCTGGTGAACCCTCTTGCAGTCCCATGCCTCTGGCCTGTAACCCAGCTTGTATCCGTAAATAAATAAATCTTTAAAAAAAAAGAATAAGTAGAAAGGAATTTCATCATTCTGATAAAGATCATCTCTGCAAAAACCACAGCTAACATATACCTAATAGTAAAGACTGAAAGCCTCCTCTTCCCCGCCCAGATCAGGAACAGGACAAGGGTGTTCGGCTTACTACTTCTATTTAACATTTACTAGAAGTTTAAGCCAGGGCAAATTGGAAGAAAATTAATTAAAAGGCATCCAATCTGCGAAAGAAGTAAAACTTCTCTATTTGAAGATGCCATACCTTGTTTATAGAAAATCCTAAAGAATGTACTAAGTATTAGAACTAATAACTATGGAACCAAATAGAATACCCAGAATTAAAGCCACATATCTATGAACAACTAATCTTTGACAAAGGAGCAAAGAAAATGCAGTGGAACAAGGACAGTCTATTCAATAAAGGTGCTGGGAAAACTGGACAACCACATGCAAAAAAAATGAAGCTAGACTACTACCTCACACCCTGCACAAAAGTCAACTCAAAATGGATAAAAGACCTGGATATAAGACCTGAAACCATAAAATGTATAGAAGAAAATATAGGCAAAACTCTACACGACATACATCTCAGTAAAATCTTAAAAGACACATCCCTCTAAGCAAAGGAAGTAAAAGACAAGATAAACAGATGGGATTATGTCAAAATAAAAAGCTTCTGTACAGCAAAAGAGACATTAACCAAAACTAACAGACACTCTACCAACTGGGAAAAGAACTTTGCACACAATACATCTGATAAAGGACTGATAACAAAAATTTACAAGGAACTCACACAACTCAACAAAAACAAAGCCAATAACCCAGTCAAACTATGGGCAGAAGAGCTCAAAAGGCACTTCTCCAAAGAAGAAAAGCAAATGGCCAACAGGTACATGAAAAAATGCTCAACATCACTTATAATCAAGGAAATGCAAATCAAAACCACTATGAGATACCACCTCACACCTGAGAGGATGGCATACATTAAAAATACAGGCAAGAACAAATGCTGGAAAGGATGTGGAGAAAAAGGAACTCTTCTACACTGATGGTGGGAATGTGAACTGGTCCAACCACTATGGAAAGCTGTATGGCAATTCCTCAAACTGCTCAACATGGAGCTTCCATACAACCCAGCAATACCACTTTTGGGAATTTACCCAAAGGACACAAAAAACACTAATCCGAAAGGATACATGCACCCTTATGTTCATTGCGGCACTGTTCACAATAGCAAAGGTATGGAAGCAACCCAGATGTCCAAAAATAGATGACTGGGTCAAGATGTGGTACATATACACAATGGAATACTATTCAGCATTCAAAGAATATAAACACATGCAATTTGCAGCGACATGGATGGAATTAGAGGAGATCATACTCAGTGAAATAAGCCAGAAAGAAAAAGAAAAATATCGAATGGTTTCACTTATAACAGGACTACAAGGAAACCAAATAGGAGAGAGACACTCAGTGGGGGGGGGGGGGGGGGGGGGGGGGGAGGATAAGGGCACAAAATGAAATAGAAAAGAACACAAGGGACCATGGAGATGGATCACGGGTGAACTGGTGGTGGGCTACCCAAGGGGAATACGAAATGTAAAAGACATAAAAAACAATAAAAATTAAAAAAGAACTAATAACTAAGTCCAGCAAGGTTGCAGGCTACAATATCAATATTTTTAAAAATTGTAACTTTTCTGCACTATCCAAAGAAGGGTCCATTCTACTGCCTTGTTCTGGGTTCCCATGGTGACTTAAAGCAAAAACCTTCACAATGTCCAGAGTCCGTGATGTCCAGCAAATGAAGGAGAATAATCTCAAATTCCCTGGAGCTTTGACTTCTAAATGGAACAGCACATCCAACAAAAAGAAAAGTGATGGTAGCTGTATCATAAACTTGAAGAGAACCTGGGAGAAGCTTCTGCCATTATTACCATTGAAAACCCAGCTGATGTCAGTGTCATACCATCCAGGAACATTGGCCAGCGAGCTGTGCTGAAGTTTGCTCTGCCACTGGAGCCACTTCTGCTGCTGGCCACTTCACTCCTGGAACCTTCACCAACCAGATCCAGGCATCTTTCCAGAAACCAAGACTTTTGGTGGTTACTGAGCCTCTGTGAGTGGCTGATGACCAGCCCCTTATAGAGGCATCTTATATTAACCTGCCTAATGTTGGTCTGTATAACAAAGACTCTCCTGTGTGCTATGTGGACATTGCCATCTCCCGCAACAATAAAGGAGCTCCCTCAGTGGGTCTCAAGTGATGGATGCTGGACCAGGGAGTTCTGTGCATGTGTGGCACCCTCCCCGTGAAGACCCACAGGAAGTCATACCTGACCTCTATTCCTGAAGAGAATGAACAGAAAGAGCAGACCGATGCTGCAAAGGCTGATCAAGGAGGATTTCAGGGTGAATGGGTGGCTCCATCTCCTGAGTTTACTGCTACTCAGCCTGAGGAGGCAGACTGGTCTGAAAGTGTGAAGGTGCCCTCTGTGCCTATCTAGCAGTTGCGTACTGAAGACAGGAGTACACAGCCTGCCACTGAAGACTGGTGTGCAGCATCCACTGCTAAGGCCACTGAGTGGTAGGAATAACCACTGAGACACTTGAGCAGAAAATGAAAGGGTGGAAAATAAAGTTTCTGAAAACTGGAAAAAAATTTGTAATTAAAGTTTCAGTTTTAAAAGATGAAGAGTTCTAGCAGTGATAGCAGTAAAACATTATGAAGCTACCACTAAACTATATGCTCAAAAATGGTTAAGATGGCAAATTTTATTATGTGTATTTCATCGTAATTTACAAAACTGAAAAAAATAAACTGTCTTTCTATACTGTAGCAAAACATAAACTGAAATTTACATTAAGAAAACTATTCCATGGTGACTTTTGCTACATAAATTTTGTCTCGATTTGAAAAAAGAATAATTCCACTTGCAATAACATCAAAAGAATAAGATACTTAGGAATAAATGTAACAAAAGGAGTTATATTCTACAAAACACTGTTTTAAAAGTAAAGACTACCTAAATAAATGGAAAGACTTTCTGCTTGGGGATGCTGCCAAGTATACACTGTAAAATCTCCCCTTCACTGCCATCATGTCTAAGTCAGAATCTCCCAAGGACCTGGAACAGCTGCAAAATTTTTCACTGGAGGTGTAAAATTTGAAAATACCGACAAGGGTCTGAGAATCCATTCTGAGGAGTGGGAAAGTCTCCGAGACTGTGGGTAATGAGAGATCCAAACACCAAATTACCCAGAGGCTTTGGGCTTGTCACTTATGCCACCATGGAGGAGGTGGATGCAGCCATGAGCGCAAGGCCACACAGGTGGATGAAGAGTTGTGGAACCCAAGAGCTTTGTGTGAGCTTCTTTTCTTTGTGAAAAGAAGATTCTCAAAGACCTGGTTCCCACTTAACTGCAAAAAAAGATTTCTGCTGGTGGCAATAAAGAAGACACAAAAGAACATCACCTAAGAAATTATTTTGAGCAGCAGGGGAAAACTGAATTTACTGGAATCATGACTGATTGAGGCAGTGACAAGAAAAGAGGCTTTGCTTTTGTAACCTTTGATGACCATGATTCTGTAGACAAGATTGTCATTCAGAAATACCATGCTGTGAATGGCCACAACTATGAAGCAAGGAAAGCGGTATCTAAGCAAGTGATAGCCAGTGCTTAATGCAGCCAAAGAAGCTAAAGTGGTTCTGGAAACTTTGGTGGTCATCATGGATGTGGTTTTGGTAACAATGACAACTTTTAGTCATGGAGGAAACTTAGTAGTCAAAATGGCTTTGGTGGCAGCCACGGTGGTAGTGGATATGGTGGCAGCAGGGATGGATGTAATGGATTTGGTAAAAATGGAAGCAATTTTGGAGGTGGTGGAAGCTACAATGATTTGGGCAATTACAATTAATCTTCAAGTTTTGGACCCACGAAAGGGGGAAACTTTGGAGGACAAAGCTGTGGCCCCTATGGTGGTAGAGAACAATACTTCATCAAACCACAAAGCCAAGGTAGCTGTGGTGGTTCCAGCAGCAACAATAGCTATGGACATGGCAGAAGGTTTTAATTAACTGCCAGGAAACAAGGTTTAATAGGAAAGGAGAGCCAAAGTAGGGGCAGCGAAGTTAAGGTCACAAAAAATGTGTGAACCCAGCCAAGCACAGTGATGGCAAGGCCTACCTGGTAGAAAGAAGGTATGTATTAGACAATAGTCATGTGTAAGGGCAAAAAACCTGAGGACTGTATTTGTGGCTAATCATATGACAGGTATTTTAGTTTCTGTTCTATGGAAAGTTTAAAGCATTCCAACAAAGGGTTTTAATGTAGTTAGTGTGGGGTTTTATTTTTGCACCCATGCTGTTGATTGCTAAATGTAATAGTCTAATCATGATGCTGATGTCTCTTTCAAAAATAAAGCAATGGAAAGGTGACACATGTGCATGGATAAGAAGATAATATTATTAATATTCAAACTGATCTACAAATTTTACATGTTTCTTATCAAAAATTCTAGATGACTCCTTGCAGAAACTGACAATCTTACCCTAAAATTCACATGAAAATTAAAGGGACATTGAATAGTCAAAACAATCTTTAAAAGGAAGAACAATGTTGGAGAACTTACTCTTCAAATTCAAAACTTACTGCAAAGCTATAGTAATCAATACAGTGTACCAGAATAAGTCTCAATATACAGACTGTTGGAATCGAATTCAGAGTCCAAAATTACACCCTCACATTTACTGTCTGCTAAATTTAGCAAGGGTGCAAAGTACACCCAATGGGGAGCTAATGGTTTTTCCAAATACATTGCTGAGACAACTGGAAGCCACATGCAAAAGAATGAAGTTGAACTCCCATGTCATACCTTGCATATTTTAAAAAGACTTCAAAATGGATCAAAAACTTAAATGGATATGAGTTAAACTCCAAATCTTCTAGAAATCAACTAAACGTGGAAAAATCGCAGATATATGGCGACAAGCTGCTCAATAACTGACCGGTCAAAGGGAAAATTAAGGTAGATATTTAAAAATACCTGGAGACACAAAAATGAATACCCAGTAATCAAAATCCACGAGATGCAACAAAGGCAGTAGTAACAGGGCCTACATTAAGAAATAAAAAAAATCTCAAACAGATAATCTCACACCTAAAGCAACTCCAAAACGAATAAAACTAAAAGTTGGAAGGAAATAAGAATTAGAGCAGAAGTAAATAAAATAGAAACCAAATAGTCTATACAAAAGCTGAACAAAACCAAGACTTGATTCTTTGAGAAGATAAATAAAATCAATAAATCTTTAGGTAGGCTCATAGGAAAAGAAGAGAGAAAATTATATTTAATTAAATTAGAAATGAAAGTAGGGAAATGGAAGTAGGGAAATTAAAAATAAAAGGGATCATAAGAGACTGCTATGAACAAATACGTATCAATAAATGGGATAATCTTGAAGATATAGATAAGTTTTTAGAACAATACAGTTAACTAAAACTGAACCAGAAAGAAACAGAAAACTTACACTGACGATGATTATGGAAATTGAAATAATAATAAAAAAACTCCCCAAAAAACAAAGTCCAGGACCAAAAGGCAAACAGTTTTATAAATGAATTCTATCAAACATTCAAAGAAGAATTTACACCTATTTTACTGAAACTCTCCCAAAATTCAAAACAAGGCAAAACACCCTAACACATCCTATTGTCGCCAATATTACCATAATACCAAAACCAGAAAAGGACATCACAAAAAAGAAACTACAGACCAGTACCTCTGAGGGCTACACATGGAAGAAAGTCTCAACAAAATATTAGCACACAGAATTCACCAACACATCACAAGGATCAGACACCACGATCAAGAGGGGTTTATTCCAGAGATGCAAGAGGGGTTTATTCCATATGCAAATTAATTAATGTAATACATTATACCATTATATATTACACATTAATATATACTAATAGGTTAATTTTTATATAATTATATAATTATTCCAGAGATGCAAGGATGGTTAAACATATGCAAATTAATAACACATTATACCATTATATATTATATATTTATATATATATCAATATATATTATATATTAATATTAGGGACAAGGCTAGGATTTCCACTGTCACCACTTCTGTTTAACTTACTATTCAAGCTTTTAGCTAGAGTAATCAGAGAACAAGAAATAAAAGGAAATCTCAAAAGATGTGAAGCTGTTAGGGGAGTCCACAAACCGGTGTGCAGGCTAGTGGGGGGTGGGGGGGAGGAACAGTGAGAGGTTTCACCAAAGACAGGGTAGGGAGCAGAACAAGTGGACTGACTAAAATCCACTGCTAAGAGGAACAGTGGGGGAGACAGGAGAGGTCTGCTGCGCCATATCTGGGTTAGCTCCCTGGCTGGGGATTGAACTAAGGCCAAAGCAGTGACAGTGCTGAGACTTAACCCCTACACCTCCAGGGAGGCCCCAATAAATAAATAATTTTAAATAAGAAGTGAAGCTGTTATTATTTGCAGCAATATATAATATGCATAGGAAACCCTTAAGAATCTACAAAATAAAAAACTATGAGAAACAAAACAGGAGTACAGACTACAAAATTAATACACAAAAGTCTGCTGCATCTTTATACTCAAATAATGAGCAAAAGAAAAAGTTAAGAAAACAACCCATTTACAATTGTGTCAAGAATTCAGCAACATGTTACAATTTAACAATAAATTTAATAAAGCAGGTAAAGGATTTATGCAAAAACTATAAGAAGACAAAGCAAGAAATAAGGGACAGAAAGATACCTATGTTCAAGGATGAGGAGAATTATTATAGTCAAAATAACTATTTTACTAAAAGCAATATATAGATTCAATGCAATTCCCATTAAAATGCTAACATTTTTTAACAAAATAGAACAAAACTAAAATTTATATAGAACAATAAAAGGAAGAATGTCGCCAATTTTGTTTTCATAATGGCCTTGGATGTCCTGAATCCAGGCTTTCAGATCAGCTCTAAACACAGAAACATTCAGGAAAATGAATGGCCTCAGTATTAGAGACAGGACCTCTCAAAACTCAATGAATACAAATGATACCTGAGGATTTTTGCCTCAACCCTCCATTTATGTGTCAATTTATCACGCAAGTTAAAGCAGTGTTCTAGTTGGATTAGCAATGTTTATAAAAGGCCAAGCTTTTCTCCAGATGCCAAGATAGATAAGAGAAGCAAATACAAAAATAAATTTCAGAGAGAGAGTGAGAAAGAAGTGGGAAAATGAAATGCACAGATAAATTTCAGCAATTAAAATCCATGATGGGAATAGCTGCTGGTGGATACAGTCAGAAGCAACAGCATCTCCACTAGATGCAAATTGCAAAAACAGCAGAAAAAAAGAATCTGCTGTAAGGATTCAGAAATAGAACATTTCTGCCCTCTGGAGGAGCAAACAACTAGCAACAAATCAATTCTGAGACTCCTGAGGGCATCTATAAACAACCAAGCTGTAATAACCTGGTTGGCTCCCAGTCACTCTGAGCCCTGTAACATTCATGGACTCTCCCCTCTTCCCTCGCATCACATCAGTTGAATCCAAATTCTGCATCTGAGACTAAGTATGAGGTTACCTGCTTTCTTCTCCAATCCACTATTTAAGTAAGACTTCTCCAGTCTTAGCTCCACTATTTATTTACCCACTACTGTCCTCATTCTCTGCTGTGCCCTCAGTTTTCTCCTTTTGAAATGACCTACTCTCACCAATCACTCTTAGCATTAACATATACCTAACTCCATTACTTCCACGCCGTCCTTATTTAAAATTTCAACTGAAAGTAACCTTCCAGCAAGTGCCTATAGCACTTTCACTTCGGTAGACCATGTTTCACTTTTTTTACTTTCTATTACATTTTTTATATACTTAAAAAGAATCATAGAGAAAAGGTTTCAGGCCAAAGAGAAAATTTTCTGCACCTTCACCTCCACCCCAGCAAAGTCCAAAACAATCAAATAACTTCCCAGGGGAAGCCAGGCCCCCAATGGCTCCTTTCACAGACAACTGGCCAGCCCTATACAGCTATTACTAATCTGTAAATTAGCTGAGATGAGAGAACTGTGTGCTCATCTAATAAACTCAACAACTGAAAATAAGTTACCCAGAGTAAGCACAGCTAGAAGTCAGTAGTAAGCAACAGGAGTACGAATAGGAAGAGATCACACTACATTCTAACTTCCACATGGCAGAAAATAGGAACACATCAGTATTACACCATCCGAGTACTTCCGCCTTCTGGGATTTTTTGTTTAATCCATAATATAACATAGCCAATCAGGCTCTAATTTATTATTATCTTAGGGACAAAAAAATTAAGGAACCCTTTTATGCTTACTGAATTGGCAGGAAAAAAATGAAATCCAACACCAGTCAAGTGATAGATGAATACACACAAGGGCATCTTACAGATGCTATCATAACTAAGTACTATAATCCTTTGAAAATAACTGGACAGTAAACATCCATCTTGATATAACACAAGGATGTAATTCAGAAGACAACTAAGTGCTAGGTGTAAAAACTAGAACGCCTAAACAGAGAAATGCTTAGGTGAATTATAATCTGTCAATTCAAAAAAATGACATGCAGCCAGTAAAATAACAAATACAGGATATTTTTTTAGAAGCAATAAAGTAAATATAGCTATTAAAGACTAACAAGACTACTAAAGGTTAATAAGGGGCTGGTAGGGTTAATCTTATCTACTGAAGTATCCACCCCCTCCACATTCATATATTGATGTCCTAACACCCTGGATGCCTCGGAATGTGTCTATTTCAACACAGGATCTTTCAGAGGTAGTTAAATTAAAACAAGGAGATGAGGGAGTGCAAGTCATATCAATCTGACTGGTGTTCTTTTAAGAGGAGGTTAGAACACTGACACAGAGAGAAGACTAAATAAAGACAGTGGAAGAAAGCCATCTACAAGCCAAAAAGGGAAGCTTCAAAAGAAATGAACACTGCCAACACCTTCATTTGGATTCCAAGTCTCCAAAATTAAGAGAATAACTTTCTGTTGCTTAAATTGCTGTGGTACTTTGGTGGCGCAGCGGTTGAGCGCTGCACTGTGGAGCTGTCTGCAGCGCGCGATGTGAGTTTGACGTCCAGCCAGGGAGAATCCCACATGGTGCAACAGACCTCTCCTGCCTCGCCCGCTGCTCCCCTCAGCAGTGTATTTCTGATCTGCCTATTCTGCTCCCCGCTCTGTCTCTGATGAACCCTCTCGCCGCCCCATGCCTCTGGCCTGTACCCCAACTTGTATGTATAAATAAATAAATCTTATTTAAAAAAAAAAGAAATGAACACTGCCAACACCTTCATTTGGATTCCAAGTCTCCAAAATTAAGAGAATAACTTTCTGTTGTTTAAACTGCTGTGGTACTCTGTATGAGAGCCCAAGAAAACTCATGCAGTTAATATGGCATGATTATGGGTAAACACTTTTTCTTCTCCCAATTTCTTTTAAAAATATTTTAGAGCTGATTTTAATCACAATGATTCTAGCAACATTAATACCCTTTGCTGATGCCCGTTTTCCCCCCTCTCACTCTATGGATGTTAGTTTTTAACATGGCGAAGGAAAGGGAGGAAGGATGGGAAAGTTTCGAGCTTCATGACCCTGGAAAAAATGCCTACGTCATAACTTTTCTTTCCTCCATGGCAAACTACTCTAACAGGGAAATTGGCTCTCCAGAAAATCCACGGCTTCTGGCCACACGTTTCTCCAATTACAGGTGAGTTAACAACCTCATCTTCTGGAGTACATAATGCCCACCAGGGAGGGTTCATCCTGTCCCTAATGCTACAGTGTCATTTAAACATCAGATTGATAAATTACCTAAGACACTGGAAGAGATTCTGGCATTCTAAAGACAGAAAAGAGAGAGGACATTTTAGGACATGGGAAAGGACTCTGAAAAGCCTCCTGAGAGTCAAAAGAGGAATAGAAGGGCAAGGAAGGCTGCCTACTTTGCAGTTCAGCCCAGAACATTCAATGTTCCAGAGTTAAGGGTCCATTAGTATGGTAAAGGTAAGATAATGAAAGGCAGGAACAAGTCACATAATTTCCTGGATACAGAGAAACTGTAACCAGGTAGAACAAGGAAGAAGCTTTGCAGGGAAACACAGCAACATTCTGAAGACAGGTGTGAACCAGAAAAATAGAGCAAAATGAGCAGACAGAAATCAGAGAGAGGGAGTATGTAAATTAACTGTCCATGGAGAGTCCAGTGTAGACTAGCCTCTTTTTTTTTTTTCCTAGTCCTGTTTTCCTCCTCTTATCTTTCTCATATTTCTCCCTGGTCTCAGTGGGATGTAATCTAGAGGGCCTCACAAAGGATGTCCTCAGAAGGAGGTGAGTCTCAGCACTAGGTTGCCAGTTTTAGGGCCAGCCTCGCAGGAAAAGGTGAAAGCTTGGATATGGAACAGAAAATAGACACCCAGAGGTCTTGGATTTAGCTATCTGATCATGGCAGGAGTGTAGTCACCAGATCTGGAATGCAAGAGCAGATGGGGGACTTGCAGCAAATCTGCTGGTCACCTTAATAGTCAAATTAGGACTATTTCTTATTGACCTGCCTCAGCACATACTAATTAACAGCAGTGCTCTACAAATGTTTTCTGAATGCAACAGTGAATTAAGGAAAAAGTAAAATTCACTGAGTAGCTATAGGGTTGGTTTCATAGACTGGAATTATAGTGAGTGAAGTAAACAAATGTGGCATGTAGAGGGTCAAAGACTGGGGAAGTTATGTCATTAAGTTGTTTCAAGTGCCACTAAGAGCATAGTGGGGCTGCTTAAGTTACCAATGTCTGGAACTGAGATGTCAGGCCTAGTTCAGAATACAAGTTCAGGTCAACCCTTTTTGGACCAAACCCTACTCAGTCTCCTGCCTTCTCTTTGGAAAAAGAAGAAAAATAGAAACATAAATGAGGGGCTTCCCTGGTGGCCAAGGGGTTATAGGGGCTCAGTCATTTTTTTTTTAAAGATTCATTTATTTATACATATAAGCTGGGGTATAGGCCAGAGGCGTGGGGCAGCGAGAGGGTTCACCAGAGACAGCGGGGAGCAGAACAGGCAGATCAGAAATACACTGCTGAGGGGAGCAGTGGGCAAGGCAGGAGAGGTCTGCAGAGCAATGTGGGATTCTCCCCAGCTGGGCATCGAACCCGCGTCGTGCGCTGCCGACAGCTCCACAGCGCAGTGATCAACCTCTGCACCACCAGGGAGGCCCCTATAGGGGCTAAGTCTTAACGCCATCACCACTACGACCTGAGTTCAATCCCTGGCCAGGGAGCTAACCCACATATGGCACAGCAGACCTCTCCTGTCTTGCCCACTGTTCCCCTTAGCAGTCAGTGTATTTCAGTGGATCTGCCTGTTCTACTCCCCACTCTGTCTCTGGTAAAGCCTCACACCCCTCCCCCACACCTCACCTCTGACCTACAATCCAGTTCCTGTATCCATAAATAATCTTTGAAAAAAATAAACATAAATGAAACCAATTTTTGAACACTCATCTCCCTATAAAAGGGGAGCCTCCATCTTTAGTATCCCAGTGGGTACTCAGAAAGTCTTTCACTCATAAAACTCAAGAATCTGTTCCTTAGGAATGTTGAGAGCTTCTTGTCAACTGCTGTAAAATAGGAGAGTAGTAAGCAGTAAGCAGACACACCACTGTACTAAGCCGTGAGCAGACACACCAGAAAGCTAGTGGTAACAATAATCCCATATATAATAAAATCTCAAATTCCTAGATCAGAATAAGAGGAATTCACATGTATCTGATTGGATCAGCCACCTACAGAAGCTTCCTGAAGAATGTGTTTCATGGTCCCCAAGATCACTCACATGTCACCAGTTGTACTGGCGGCTAAGGTATACTACAGTGGAAGGATATCAGCAAGGGAAAAAGATGCAGGGACCAGACTGGGTAACTATGCTGCACAGCATGACACTAACATAAAACAAATGACACACGATTTAAATTCAGGTGGTCCTATCTATATAATTCATATTCTTTCCCTTCTTTTGTATTTTTCCTTTAGCTACAGGTCAGATTAACATCAGTCTCCCAGGATCTGCTGGCCCTTCAGATAAGTGATTAACATCAACTTTGAGAACCTAAAGCCAAGGACTAGATCACTCTCCCAAAGTGCCTAAAACATCCTTACAACCTCAACCCTCAACAAAGCTGCAAAACCATTCCCAGCTGTAGCAGGCGGGTCACCACTGCTCTTCCACTGTCAAAAAATGTTCTTTTTCCACCTGCCAAAAACTCTTTAGCAAAATAATCCCTTAGCTAAACGCTGACACTGCAATGAGTCTCATCACCCCCTGGTGGAGGAAGAAAGCTGACATTTGCTGCTCACCTAATCTGTGCCTAGCTCTGTGGGAGACACTTTATGCTTGAACTCATTTAATCTTCAAGAACCACTTAACACCACAGATGAGGAAAGAGAGGCTCTGACAGTTGAAGAAACTCGTCCAAGACCACACTCAGGTCTGACTCTTAAAATCTGTTTTCTTCCCACCATACCAGGCACACCTTTGAGTTGCATTTTACATTTCTCCCAAAGCTAAGAATTCCTCTGGCACCTTCATCTCCTCTGAAGCAATCCTGAGTTCAAGTCTCTGCCCACTGACAGTTCATTGCCCATTCCCTGCCACAGTCCCTTCTTCAAATACACAATCTTTTATCCAGTCTAACGCTCCCCTTCTAGTCTCACAGAAAAACAATGCGCAGTAGATTTGCACTTTTTTCCAGAAAGCACTTTCAGATACAGTTTCAAGACAACCCCCTGAAGAGTGCAAAGCAAGTAAAACGTACCCCATTTTAAGAGCCAGACATCTCCCAAGGTCACGGAATAAAAAGCAGGAGAAGCAGGGTGCAGGGCCCCAGTTTTGACTCTGGTCCTCGGCTCTTTCCTCTTCTCCTCACTGCCGCCCTCGCCCCAGCAATGTCACAAGGTGCCCCTTTGGCTAGAACTCAGGCCGCTAGGTCACGTCCCTCCTTCACCCATCGACTCACCCCGCAGCGTCCCTGCGTGCCCTGGCCACTCCTTCCCCACCGCCCCCTCTGCCAAAGCCCTCTCCACCAGCCCTCTCCACCCACTGGCCTCCTCACCCAGCCCGCTCCCAACGCCCCGCGGATAATGAGCCCCCATCCCGCCACACGAAGCTCCGGATCCCCACACACGGCCTCCGTGGACCCTCGCCCCCGCCTCCTCAATTGGCTGCCCCAAGCCCTTCCTGCTGTCAAGTTGACCCTCGGCCGGCTAAGCCTACCTTCTCCAAGGATGCCGGTTTCTGCACAGCCAGGGAGCGGGCCAATGACAGGACTGTGTTGAAATAGAACCCCCGAGAGACGCTGGACCCAGCGCCGGAGCCACCGCCGCCGCTACCGCCTCCCTGGGCCGCCGCCGCCGCCATCATCGGGCGCGCCGCGGCGCGGCCGCCGGCTTCCCACACTCGACCAGCGAGTGCTGGCGCAGGCGCGGAAGCATTCGGCTCTCCTCGCCACGTGACCTCACTGTGGCCGACACCGTGTGGGGCGTGGCCTCTGGAGCGTTCCACAACTGGAGGGAGAAAAGAAGCCCTGGATCAGACTACAGCCGCGCGCTAAGGAGAGTCTCCCCCCACTTCCCGGCACGATGGTCTGTTCCAGAGGCGGGGCTCTCAGAGCACTACGGGCGGAAGGAGCTCGCGCGGGGACAAGCGGGGTCGACCTACAAGGCAAGCTGCTGGATGGTGGGCGTCCGCGCTTTGGAGTTGGGGTGGGGTGGGAGTTTCCCGAGGCCCTCGGGAGGACGACTGGGACCCCTGCAGGCCGGGCTAGACGGTTCCTTGGTTTGGCCACGCACCTTTTCCTGTCCACACCTACACAAGCGCTAGCACCATGTCGGCCTACCCCAGAAGCTATAACCCGTTCGACGACGACGCGGAGGATGAGGGCGCCGGGCCTGACCTGAGGGACGCCCGCGACCTCTCTGAAGGGACCCGCGCACCCGCGGATCGGCAGCAGTACCTGCGGCAGGAGGTCATGCGCAGGGCCGAGGCCACTGCCGCCAGCACCAGCAGGTCCCTGTCCGTCATGTACGAGTCCGAGAGGATCGGAGTCGCCACTTCTGAAGTGAGTCTGTAGCGGAACGAGGCCGGATCAGATCGGCCAGTCAGCATTATCACACGGGTGAAGAATCTTTGGGGAATTTTCGAACTACCTAGAATAGATTTGTATACTTCAGTGACTTAGTGATTTGTAATGATCTGTTAACTGAGCAAAGAGATGTACATCTTGAAAGAGGCAGTTTGCCCCCACCCCAGGAATTCTGCTTAGCTATTAGGCTGCTTAGTTGTTTTTTCCTACTCGTAGTTCTAAGATAAATTCCGCATTGTGGACTGGTCGAGGTAAGTACAAATTGTGAACAGCAGAGCCTGGGTTAGGGAAATGGAGGGTCTGTCTGTTTTACATAATAGCCTGACTTGTACTTCACCCGATCCTTTCCCAATGACCCAGGAGTGAAGATTGTGCATGCTGGTGTCTGGAGCTTCAGAACAAATAGCTTATGTCTTTCTCATCACTAACAGCTTTTCCACCTGACCAGTGGGAATGTTGAAGCCTGAGTAAGCTGTTGAGTAACCCAGAGCTTATTTGGTTGAGTCTAGGGCCTCATGTTTACTTCCCAAATGCAAACTGCCCTAGGTAATGTGTGATTTGTGACAGTTGTTTTTGTTTACCGTTCTTAATTATTCTTTACATCCATAAAAGATTTCAGCTAGGACCTTTAGTGAGGGTTGTATTTTCTTAGACACTGCACTCTCTCCCCAGCCTACTAATGGAATGGTTTTGTTTGGGCAGAGAGAAAACAAGTTTTTTAAAGCTTAATAGTAGACATGTGCACTGTTAATTAATCTTAAGCATTTGTGGCTTTGAATTTAATGCCGAAGGCTGAAGTGTGTTCCTTCATGGGTTCCTTTGTAATTCTTTTCTCAGGCAAGGTGTATTGATTAATTTCTCAGACTCATCTTTGTCATTTCCCCTTTGCCACTTTCTTGGATTATTTCCCTTCATACTTCTCGCTGTTGTATTATCCTTCGCTGACCTACGGTTCTATCATCATCCTCATTGGGAAATCTTAACTATTAGTTCTTACATCTCATATCTACTGGTTTCCTGTGTTTGAGTCAAAATGGAAAAGTGTTGACTCAAGATTTGGGAGAAGTGCCTGAGAGTTTAGGACCCTGGTGGAGGAGTCACATGACCGAAGTGTCCCAGATCCAAGGAACAAGGAAAGGAAGTCAAGTAAAACGGTTGGAAGAAACATTTTGGAAACTGTGAGAACATGTGAAGTAGGCAATCAGAATGACACAAAGTGGGGTAGCATGGCAGAGGATAAACTTGAATCTGACTTTTAAATTTAATGTTTAGATGAGAGGACTAAAGTGGAAGAGAGAAACAATAATCTAGCACTGGACCTCTTGGGCACCTTAATGGGATGATGCTAGGCATTCAAGGAAAGGTCAGAGGTTCTGGAAGGTCTGTTCTCATAATAGATTTGAGTCATTTAAGGTTTGATTGTGGTGATATGTCCCATGCTGCCCCCAAAGGTCCTTTTTCATATGCAGTGGGAACTACAGGAGCAGACACAGAGTGGCACCTCAGGCCTTTGATGCTTGGCCCAGCCCTTCATTCATGACTAGGCAGGTGACAGGCTCTCTCATCAGCATAATTACACTTTGGATTTTTCCAGGATTGAATCAGTTCTCACTTATCAGAGGCCCTGGGAGGCAGTAATGTCCAGCACCCCTACAACATTCTGCTCCCTGCTCTCCAAACTATCTTAGAATCACCCCCATCACTCTTCATTCCCCTTATAGGGGAAAGGTGGGGACTCTACCTGCCCACCAATACACAGGGAAGCTCACAGCAGACCAGTCACCCCTACTCACCTCCCAACTTAGATGGTGCCTGCCAGACACCCAGCATATGCCAAAACATAATGGATTTCTATAGAGGTTTAGGAGTTTACAAATAATATTAGGTTAAGAAGATCATAATTCAATTCCAGCTTGGCAGAAGTAGAAAAATTACATAGTCAAATCTCCTCTAGGAAAGAAAAGTCACCCTTCTCTTGTGAAACCTGGGAAAGTTTGTTTCTCACAGACTTTAGCCATAGGTCATGAGAGATGACTGAAAGACGGATGAAGTAGTCAGGGCAGAGCAGGTGGAAGCTGACTGGCCTGATAAACACAGCACTGAACCATAGAATTGCAGGCCACTCATCTCTCACTCTGTTTGGCAAGTGTGGTTTTTTTTTTTTCCTTCTACCTTTTAGTTTTTGGTGAAGAGATAATCGGATTATGTGGTTGAAAATCAAAGACAAACAGAAGGATGTGAAGTCGCCCACTCCTCTGCCCTCACAGCTGCCAGTTGCCATCAGTTCCCACAGTGTCCTTGTGGAGATATTCTATGTATAAAGACAGTGATTTGCACCTTTCTTAATAGGATTGGAGGTTGTTTGTGGCAATATATGGTGAACTGTCCCTTTTTTTTTAATAATTGTCGTATTCCATTGAATACATGATTTCTGTTTATGTAGCAATTTGCTAATAATGGACATTTGGGTCATTTGCACCTTTTGGTGAGGTTCTTTTTGTCCTGTTGAATGCAGTTTTCATATTCCCTTTCCCCACCCCAGCTGAGACCTGCCTGTCCAGCATGCTATGTGTCCCCTTTGGCAACTCCGGTGTTCTAGAGTCTAGAATCTTAATTCTGGGAAGTCCAGCAACAGATGTTAGGCTGGGACCTGAACAGGCTGGCACAGTAACATCAGTGGAAAGGGAGTGCTGTTTGGATTTGGTAGGAATCAAACTTAATGTGATAGCAAGCAGACCAAGGGGTACCCCTAACTTGCACACTCTAAAGGGATCCCACTATCCATGCACACAAAGACAAAATTTACTTTCAGTGTAAAAGAACTTTCATAGAATTAGTGTTCATGGAGAGAGAAAAGACAAAAGGAGAATAGTTTCCCAGTAAAACATTTCAAAATTACCCTTCCCCTCATGGGTAAATGTCCAAACAGGGTTGGCCCAAAGCCACTGAGGCCTGAGAGCTTGCCACAAGTCTAAGGCACCTCCTGGCAGGCAACCCTGGGCAGTGGGAGAAAGGAGCAAAATCAAAGTACAAATCAAGATACCAGCTGCCATTGTCAGCCTCCCCACAGGTCTCTCAGCCACACATCTTAAGTGTCTCTACATATCTTTCCTCCACATGTCTCCTCTAAGTCCCCCAAGTTCCTGGTACAAGCAAAGAAGCAAGGGAGCCCCCCTTTTCCGTGTGTCTATCCCTGTCTCTTCACCTTCTTTGTAACATTTCTTGACCTGGCTTCTCAGCTCTACCGGTCGTTAAGTGGGGCAGGAAATTGTAGCTCCCCTAACAGTGGAGATGGCTCTATAACAGATGCACTCAGTGTTCCAAGCCTGCACGTCCTGCACACCATCTCGTGGGGGATGGGAGGGTCGTTCATCTTCTCAGCATCCTTCCACACTCAGTAGACTCTCTGAAGCCACACAAGGCATTTGGTTCAGAGGTGGGTGAGAGGAGAACACCCTTCCTAGCCCAGGCACCAAGGCCATCCGGCTATCTCTCTAGGGCTCCCCATCATTTAGAGGTGATGACCAGATTCTCTGGGAAGCTGATCTTAGAGCAGAACCTTCCCCACTCCAAATGAAGGACTGTGATGACCAGAGCCACACTCCAAGGCAGCCTGTGATCATTCTGTTAGCAGGCAGACAGGCGCACCTGAAAACCCACAAACTTGCATGCTCTAAATAGGTTCTGCCATCTGCCTCACAAAGATAAAGCATATTCTTAATGTGCAAGAGCTTCAATAGAAAAGAACTTTAATAGAATTAGTGTGCACTAGAGAGAAGAAAGGATGATAATTTCCAGTAAAACACCCAAAGTTACCCTTCCGCTTACAGGTAAATGCCCAGCCAAACAGGGTTGGCTCAAAGCAGGGCCACTGAGACCTGAAGACTTGCCATGAGTCTAAGGTACTTTCTGGCAGCGAACCATAGGAAAGGGTCAGAAGGAGCCAGGCAAGTCTGGAAGGAAAGGAGTAAAATCAAAGTGAAGTGAAGGTAAAGGCTGCCATTTTTGGTCTCCCCATGGGTCTCACCCACATCTCTTTCAAGTCTTCATCCATTAACCCTAATATCCTGGTACAGGGCCAAGAAGTGAGCACAGCTTCTTCACATCTCTCTCTGCTCCACAGGCCTCCTCCAAGCCTTCTCCCAAGTCCTTTTTATCTTCCCCTTGCTGCTCAGCTCCACCCTTCATTAGGTGGGACAGAGAACATGAACCTCCCCTTTTTAGATTACACTGTTAAAAGTACTGAGGAAGCCAGAGTTCTTAGCACAGCCCTGACATCAGCACAGCTGATAGAGGAGGGAAAGACAGCTGGTAGGTTAATAATTCCCCAGTAGGTTTCTATCAATAAATGTGTGGCAGAGAAGCAACCTCTTGCTCACCCTGCCCCCACACTTCTCTATACAATGCCTTGTATGTAATGGGTGCTTCCCAAATAGTTGCCAGGTGAATAAATGACCTGGGGAAGGGAAAGAAAATGAAAGGAACAAGCAGAGGCTCTTTGGGATGTGGAGGAGAGATTGAGGCAGGAAGAATAAATTGACCTGTGTGTCTTTAATTAAAATAGAATTTCTTTTTTGTTAATTTTTCTTATGATACCAGTGATTGGATTTAACTATTAGAAAGTTCTGGGATCCCAGGCAAACTTGCCATTCCAGAGCTATAACACGGCACCTGTGAGGATGAGTTATTACCACTAAGGCAGACATCCTTCGCCAGAACTGTAGCATCTGGTCATATCTGCTGCTCCTTCCTGAAATGTCCACTGACAGCCACCATATTGTCTTAAGAGACCTTACTTTGCTAACCAGGTAATGTGCTGTGAGATGCTGAGGAATTCTCCTCTCCAGCCTTCTGCCTGTGAAGTGGTTGTGAAAGTGGGGGGTGCTGTTAAGAAGTGTTGTTTAGGAGTCCCCAAAGCCACACTCAGGTTCAGTGATTTCCCTAGAAGGATTCATTGGCTGTTTTATTACCTTGAAGGACTCAGGTTATCAAAGGAAAAAGGCTTATAGTGCAGAGTCCAGGAGAGAGCTTCCAGTTCTCCAGTTGTGTAGACAACACATATTTCTCCCAGCAGTGATGTGTGACATCACACAGAGTATTGCCAACCACAGAAGCTCACTCATACTTAGGGGTCCAGAGATTTTATGGGAGATCCATCCAGGTATGGCTAACTTGCCCCCATGGTGGACCTTAGTCTCCAACCCCTCCAGAGGTCAGGCTGATATTGTGTGGCCTAAGGCCCTCATCATAAACTGTCTGGCCTGCCCTAAGGATTTGAATAGACAAACACCTCTACCAAGGACTGGGAGTCCAGACCTACTGACATCGTTCCTTTACTGGGCCTGCACACAAGCAGTGAGAGGCACCAGCATTACAGCCTCTGACCTTGGTGGTTTTTTCATGCATCCTGAGACTCAGTTTGTGTTTTTGAGTGCTCTCCATGTTTGGCTACTGACACTGCAGTGAGAGCAAGCCCTGGGTTTGCACCAGCTCTCAAGTTCATATCCTTGCAGCACATGTGCATGCTACAGATGTTGGAAGGGGAGCACATAGCAGAGGGAAATTTCAAATCTCTAGTTTCAGCTTATTGATTCCACGTTGACCTCTGCCAATTACTCAACTTCTGGATTTAATTAACAGCTTAATACAAGAAACTTAGTACTGATACCTTTCACTCAGGAACTTGGATGTGACTTGGTCAAGGAAGACCTAGCTAACATTATGAGATTATGGGCTTTGAAGGTTGAGATCTGGTGATGCCTGCTGCCGTTAGCACTGCTTCCCTTGGTGATACCTGCTGAGTCCAGCCAGGCCTCTCCATCTGCTCCCCTTCCACGCTCACCAAGCACAGTTCCACTTCCTTTCTCAGTTCCCCCAGCTGGCCATGCCACGACATCCAGACCTTGCACGTGCTTCTCCTTCTACCAAGAATTTTCTTGCCTCACCCTGACCCCTTGACTCCCTAACTTCTCAGCTTTCAGTTTCTCACCCCTTCAGGGAGCCTCCCTGACCCCATACGCCTTAAGCCAAGTAAGGAACCTCTGCAAAGGGCACTGACCCAGGCAGTACCTGTCATATATTTTTGGGATGGCTTCTTTTCTGTGAGCCCCAGGAGAATGTACACTCAGTGAAGTCCCATGTCCTTCCCTGGGATCCCAACACGGTGGTGCTGTCAACAAATGAAAAAATCAGAACTTCACTCATCTCACTCTGCTAGACTGTAAGCTCCATCAGGGCAGAGATTTGGAGTTCTTTAGTTTATCTCTAAAGCCCTCACTCCTGGAATGGTGCACGGCAGAGAGTAAGTACTCCGTAATCTCTGTTGGCAGATACTTTCCAGCACCTCTGTTACAAATGCCTGTGTTTTCAAAGAGCATTCCACCAGCAGTGATTCTGTCATGCTGTGATTCCGCACAGGGCCCTTAAATTTGATCTACATGGCCAGTGTCACCTCACATAGGGCAGTGTTTGCCCTCCCAGGATCTTTAACTGTTTTGTTTTCTGTTTTCTCTTGCTCTATCAATAATCCCTTTACCTGACAAAAAACCCCAAGTCATAGGAATGAGACACTCCCTCTCTTGTGTTTACCAGAATGGAAGGTGCGGACATTAAACGTTACTCTGGTCTCTGGAAGTTTCTGTGTGCTGGAAGCTCGTGCTCACCAGGAGTGATCTGCTGGTCAGGAGGCCAGCAAAGGAGAAAAAATTGTACAATGGTCTAAACAAATTTTTCTCCCACTATCTTCTTTTTCCAGTTTAACTTTAGAACACTCCTTTTGGGGCTCAAGAGAGTAGGATCAGTCAGCTGTATGACCACATCTGAGCTAAGCATTTTGTTTCCCTCTACACTGAAGCCACTTTTTGGATGTAGCCCCCTTTTGTGGGGAGAAAAGTATGCCTTAGGACTTTGAGGTCTTCCTTCATAATGGCAGGGGTGCAGGACCTACCTGGCCACCTCCTGCTTTCCTGGTGCCCTGGAGTTTGCTTGGTTGACCCCTTCCTCCCCATTGGTTAGAACCAGGTCACAGGAGTACAATGCTGGTACTTTCCTCTGCCTTTGGGAGAAGATTTTAGCAGACAAAATTCTTCCTCCTTTGCTGGCCTCCTGATCAACATGTCACTCCCAGTGAGCACGAGCTTTCAACACACAGAAACTTCCAGAGACCAGAGTAACGCTTAATGTCCTCACCTTCCATTCCTGCCTCACTTGCAGGACAAGCCACCTTCACATGTTTTCTGTGCTTCTTTCATAAGATCTAGATCAGACACTCAGATTCCTTCCCAAATCATCACAGGGAGGTAGTCCTAAGAGTTCAGGACACTCTGTCACTTGGGAACATAAGGCAATAAGATCTCATTGTGAATTGTGAATGTTTTATCAGCTGCTTGTTACTGCTTTGACTCTCCAAATGTAGATGGAAGGAGGAGGGAGAGTGGTGGGCTACCCAAGGGGAATACAAAATGTAAAAGACTTAGCAATAAAAATATATATTGAAAAAAAAATATATGAATGGAGAAAATCATTTCAGTCCTAATTTACACCTCTGCTTTGTTCCAGAAAAGGCATACCTCAGAATAGACTTAGAGATGACAAACTTGAGGTGTTGGAAGAAGTAAAAACTTCAGATAAGTTAGCAACTCTTTTTTTTTCTTCTAAATATTGGCCCTTGCAGGATTTACTTGACATATTGAAGGACACTATCCCAAAAAAACCATTTTTCTTTTTACTCAAAAAAGCCTAATGGTTTCTTCGGATACATCTCATGAGTTTATGAAAACATTTAAATGTTAAAACGCTAAAGCTCATCGATTCTAAGTTTATTTCCAGTAAGAGTTACATAGAACCTTATAGTAAATTGAACCAATGTTTTAGCTTCTTGCTTATACATTATACTTTTAAATTTTGCCCACTAAACCTTAAGAAGTCATGTTAACACTAGGCGCCTTAAAGTACCCAAAAGTCTTCCACTAACACCTTTATATCTAATGTGAACTCTGACAGACCTATCACATGTAGTTTTCATTTCTGTCCTCCAAATTTCCAGGGGGGGGTGTTTAAAATTGTTCATGATTTTGATTTTAGGTGTGGAGAAAATATCTCTAAAGCGTATTTGCACAGTAAAATAATTGCTGAGCGACAATTAGATACAGGGTTAGAAGATAGAGAGGCAGGTGGCTGAGGGCAGGGGCTTCCTCATGAAGGAGAAAAAGAAAAGCTTTAGGAGTTTTCAGACTGGAAGGACACAAAGAAAATTAAAGTTTGGTTCATACTTTTGATGAAAATAATCCATAAAATTGAAAGGAAAATCAAATAAAGGAAAGTGGTAGTATTGCTGGTGTTGAGTTCACAGCCACAGCCAGAACATCAGTTCTCAAGGACTAAGGGCCGGACTGTCCCTGTGGCAGAAAGTTATTCATAGGAGCAGCTGCTTTGAGTGAGGCACCTCAAGCAGGTCCCTACCTCATGTGGAACATGCATGCTATAAAATAAAACTAAAACAGGGAGGGGCTGGAGAGGGTCACTTGAAGATCGAAGTTCTGCTTTTGGAGAAAATGTTTAGGAAATGCTTCTCTGAGATGTGACCACATTGTGAAAACTCAAATGAGGAACATGACAGAGAAAGTAGCGTGTGCAAAGACCTTATAATAGGGTTGCTATTTTTACAGGTTTGTTTGTATTTTTCACTTTTTTTTTTTTTAATTTATGCATACAAGAACTGGAGTGTAGGCCAGAGGTGCAGGCGAGACAGGAGAGGTCTGCTGCATCATGTGGGCTGGCTCCCTGGCCAGGGATCAATCCCATGCTGACTTTAACCCCTGCACCACCAGGGAGGCCCCTGTTTTTACAGGTTTTAAAGTTGAAACTGATAGGCTGGAATCAGACATTAACAGGTCCCAGAAAGGACCCCAGAACTTGATCTGTGAAATAGTTTGAAGATGTGACCAGGACCGGGTGGCTCAGGTAGCCCCATAGAAGACCCATATCTGGGGAGGGATAGAGAGGGCCCATGTCAGTTCAGGCCCTACACTCTCACCCCACGGGTACCTTTCATCCATATTAATGTGCTCCTATGGGCAAGGGAGACCAGGGCTCAGGAGCAAATAAGAAAAGGAAGCAAGCAGAAGTAGGGCAGGGAAAGAGACAGAGATGCGTTGTCAGAAAGTATAACAAATGATAGTGTCTGTCTCTCCAAGTACTCACTGAGGGTTTATGAAGAGCCCGCCACCTGTGGTACTTCCTTATGTATGGTACAGCTGGGGCAGGACTATAAACAGCTATCTATAATGCCTTTGCCCCTCATTTTCTCCAGGAGCTTGTCCGTCAGCGAGGAGTCTTAGAACACACAGAGAAGATGGTGGACAAGATGGATCAAGATTTGAAAACCAGCCAGAAGCATATTAACAGCATTAAGAGTGTATTTGGGGGACTTGTCAATTACTTCAAATCCAAACCAGCAGAGACATCAACGGAACCAAATGGTACCCTTGCACCTCCAACCAACAGCAGGTGGGTGGGTTTTCAGCTATCTCCATATGAAGTAGCAGAAAGTGAGATTTAGTGCAAATGGCCAAGACTTCAGACTGCATCTGGTATCTGGAAGGAATTATAGATCTGTGTAAGTTACTCATTAGCAGATTTGTCTTCAAACATTTTGAAACATTTGTCTAGTGCTCCTGATTATATTCATTTGATTTATACTTAGTGTGAAAATTCTTCATAAATTTTGTCTCAACAATAACTGCTCTGGTAATTGTGACTCCAATAATTTAAGGGAAAAAAAATGTTCACCTCAGAAAGCTTAGTCAGTACAAAGGTGACTCACTTCACAGAATTTTTACTTCAAAAGTCTTTATATCCAACTTTTCCATATCTAATCCAGTTTGCCCGTTGGTTTTCATTTTAAAATAATACTTTCTTCAATAGTTTTCAGCAGAGGGGCCTCCCTGATGGCGCAGGGGTTAAAGTCTCAGCACTATCAAGCTATAGCTAGCCACTGTGATACAAGTTCAATCCCCGGCCAGGGGCTGCTGGGGGCTAACCCACATCGCACAGCAGACCTCTCCTGCTGCTCCCTTTAGCAGTGTATTTCAGTAGATCCATCTGTTCTGCTCCCCACTCTGTCTCTCATGAATCCTCTCACCCCCAGCACCTCTGGCCTAGACCCCAGTCCTTATATGCATAAATGAATAAAATAAATCTTTTTTTAAAAAAAGAGTTTTCACCAGGGATATGATAAAATCATATGAGCCACTTTGGTGAGTTTGTTTAAATGTCACACATGCAGAGATCAAAGAATTGAGTTTCTGCTAAAATAGACTGCTACTATTCATATCTCAGATCATTGTCTTTTTAATTACAAAAAACAGTGTAGCCTTATTTCGGAAAATATTATACCTTAACTACCATGACACAAAAACGTATCTTTAGTTTTTCCCTTTGTAAGTATTTTCATAGTTGTAATCAGACTATTCCTTTGGTTTTATTTTTTTTTTAAGATTTATTTTTTATTTATACATTCAAGTTGGGGTACAGGCCAGAGGCGTGGGGCGGCGAGAGGGTTCACCAGAGACAGAGTGGGGAGCAGAGCAGGCAGATCAGAAATACACTGCTGAGGGGAGCAGCGGGCGAGGCAGGAAAAGTCTGCCACGCCATGTGGGATTCTCCCCGGCCGGGCGTCGAACTCGCGTCGCCGCTGCCAACAGCTCCACAGCGCAGTGCTTAACTGCTGCACCACCGGGGAGGCCCTCCTTTGGTTTTAGAACTTGCAACTTCCATTTAACCCAGAAAAAGTTCAGTTATTACATGAGTTTTCATTACCATCTCTCTCTTACTCTCATTTTTAATTCTAGAATACAGCACTACTTTCCAAGAGGTATTTTTTTAAAGCTGCATAATTGATATACAGTAAAATGCGCACATCTTAACTGTTTGCATGTAGATACATCTGTGTGGCCACAGCCCAGATCAGGATATAGGATACGATGTGAAAAAAATTAGGAAATGATTTCAACTTACAGTGAGTCTATGGAGAAACGAAGGCAGGGAAAGGAGTTGGTGGTGGGACCAGAAAGAACAGGCAGGGGAAGTTGTTGGCACTTATAAAAAGGAAGCTGCAGGAAAGAATACATGCAGTTAGGGGGCCCAGCACCCCTTCCTGTACTCATTTCCAATTTAACTTTAATTTCAAATACCTGTCACTCTTTGCCCCTAACTGGAATTTGTTCTTTAACATGCAAATCAACAAGATGTTTCTGACTTTTGGCAGCATAAAATTACCATAGGACTTTTGGATGTTCATTCACTTTGGACTAAGATACCCACTTCACACGAGCTCAGCAGCAGAGCCAGTCCTTGGAGAAGTGGAAAGCTGGCAAGTTTGTGATTATCCCTTCCTAAATCTTCCGTGCCTCTTCCCACAGGCTTCTTGGGAGTCATGTCCTCCCACCCTGTCATGATCACACTATAAAAACCTTTGAGATTTTAGGGGTCTCTGGAACATCTTGGAAACCCGAGGCCTTCCCAACAAAAGTACCCCGGTGGTGAGGCAGCTGGGATCATTTCACTGAGATGGGTTTCTTGGTGTCAGGCATCATGTACCCATCTGGCCATCTACCCATAGAAGTGGGTAATTGCATTGGAGTGCATTGAAGTGACTCTCTGCACCTTTGTAAGAGAAGCTGCTCCAGTGGTGTTGTGTCAGTTCCTTCTTTCATGTTCCTGAGCACCCACCTGTGCTCGCCTGTGGCTGGGAGATGAGTGAGGTTCACTTTAGGATGTGGAAGGGGGAGTCAGCAGTGATGCAATGGAGGCCCAGATGAGGGGCATTTGGCCCTGGGGAATTGGGAAGCTGACCTCCACATGGAGTAGAGGTTGCATGGGGGTCTGCCATTGAAGAAGAGGATGAAGGACAGACCCATGGCAATAAAAGCACAGGAGACGCTAAGATGAAGGATGACATTTGGCTGTTTCACAGAGCCCATTAGGCTCTTGACATTGAGGCCTGCCTGTGAAGATATAACTTGTGAATTCCTAAATCCCTAAATTTGCAAAAATCATTGTAATGTAAATTCTATAAAATATAGAAAATTGTAGGTAAAATTTTTGTGACCCCATCATAGTCTTTAATCTGTAAATACAGGAATGTTGTTATTTCAAAGCTTTTAAAACAAGTTTCTCCTAGTCAAACTTCGTTTCATCACTTATTTCCTATGTACATCCTTACCTTACAAGCCCTTTGGCCTTCTCTGAAGTTTTATCTGTCCGGTGGTAAGCCATTTTTATTCTTGCTGACACAGCATCATAAGCTGCTTGTTCTAATTTCCATTAGGCTCATGGGAGAGTCCATTGTGATCATTGATTTGACCATCCCAAAATTTGAAACTCTCTGACTTAATCAAGACTTATTCTGACCAAAAGCCACCCTTCCCTTAGACTTCTTCCTTTTCTTATCACTGCTATCCTTTCTCTAAAATGAGTGTTGGGATGCGGGGGGGGAGTGGGACAGTGGTAAGCCACTTTTCATCAGGAAACCAAGCTTTTCTGCTTTAAGAATTGCCAGTGTGGACAGGAAAGCATATAAATCAGCTTTGGGATGTGCAGGCTGGGTCATGGCCAGGCAGGCTCAGAAACCACAGATCTCCCTCTTAGAGCAAACCTAGCAACATGTGGACTCACAGTCATGCTTGGAGACATGGTCTGTGCATTATAGAACTTCCTTTGTTACTTCTGAGTAACAAAATCCTGTTACCAGTTACCAGGCTCTCCCTGTAGCTGGAACACAGAGACCCAAAACCATTAGCCTAAAAGAGTTCAGGCTTTCTCTTAATGGGCAAGGAGAGACACATGTCATGATAATGTTAGAAAGATGCCCAGCAACCATGGGGGACAGGAAGGGTAAGGATTGGAAAAGTTAGGGTTTATCCATGTAAGGATAAAGAGCAGCATGACACAAGGAAGGGCTAGATTTCTAGGATCCATGGGGAATCAAGAAGGCATTTGGGTTGTAGGAGTGGAGCTGTACAAAGGGAGGGAGGGCATAAATAGAGAACTGTGAATCCCAGCTTGGTTGATGAGTGTCCAAGCTACTGTACAGTGAAGATGAAGCAAAGCAGACTGTGGGGGAGGCCCAGCTCAGAGATGGGGCGTGAGGGATTTAATGGAATGTCAGGTACAATCTGAGCTCTGGGTTGCTGAGAAACCCCTGACTACAGCTAGAGCTGGCAAACTTGACTTTGTGGGCCAGGAAACAAAATCAAAGATAATTTGCAGGGACTTATCTGTCGGAGAAAAGAAAAAGTGGCAAAATTCAAAATATGAAAATAACAATAATTGGGTACAATTTTTTTGTGAGACTAAGAAGAAAAACTTCATTGAGGTTAAAAGTTAGTGTTCCTGTCATCTAATCTGTTGCCAGTGGTCAACTATGAAGGCCATTCTCTGACCATAGTCATGTGAAGTCAGGTGGTGGGCAGGAGTTGGCCCTCGCATCACAGTTTGCTGGCCCTAGACTAACTTACCCATTTGATCACATGATGCCTCTCTTCCGCTTAGTCTTCTGAGGAAGGGCCACTTGACTGGATTGTGTTCTTCTAAAGCAGATGTCTTGGAAGTTTGTTGCTGTACAAGTGGCAGGTTCATCACCCAGGAGGTGCTGATGAAATTCCTGCTTGTTTCAGAGGAGCTTTGCACAGAAGAGACATTTGATTTTCTCACCCAGGCACTGCTTGTGTGGACATAGGTGTTTTTCCTTTTAAAAACATTCCTTTTTTTTTTTTTTAACTTTTGTCCAAAGATTGAAAGAAGCCATAAGTACAAGTAAAGAACATGAGGCAGAGTACCAGGCCAGCCATCCAAATCTCAGGAAGCTGAATGACTCAGGTCAGTGGGGACCCTCTGCTCCAGCCATATTTAGATTCTCCAGGAAGACTTCTAGATTTAGTGTTAGCCCTGAATGGGTGGGGGGTTTTGGGGCATCCACAGGCTAGATAAAGGATAAGGGATCCAAAGCTGCTCTCAGGAGCTGAAGTTGTGCTTTATAATGTCTCATTCCTCCCTCTCCCATAGAATGCAATGAGGAAATCAGGGGCTGCATCCCATTGAAAATGAGCCTCCCTGCCACTGGTTCCTGCCCTAAGCAGCTATCTAGATCTAAGTTAATGTACACCATACCAATTAAAAGCCCCCTTAATCTCTTAAAAATCATGTCTTTCAAGCTCAGGGTTATACTTTTTTGGGTTATAGGAAGCCTGTGTCATTCCCTGGACTTTATGTATTTTTTTGTTTCTTCCATTTCTGTGGTTTTGCTTTTCCAGACTCTCCTGGCACTAAAAAGGCAACTGCAGCAAAATGACCTCTTCCCAGCAAGGAAGTCCACTCTCTAATCCCCGGGTGCCATGAATGTGTTAGGTTACATGGCTAAAAGAGATTTGTGTTTACAGATGGAATCACACTTGCTAATCAGCTGACCTTGAGATGGGGACATTATCCTGGGTTATTTAGTTGAACTCAGTAAATCTCAAAGGTCCTTTATAAGTGGAAATGGAAGCAGAAGAATGTCAGAATCAGAAGGATTGAAGATGCTATCCTGTTGACTTTGAAATGGAAGAAGGGACCACCCATTCAGGAATGCAGATGATCTTTAGAAGCTTGAAAAGGCTAGGACTCAAATTCTCCCAAGAACCTCCAAAAGAAGTGCAACTCTGTTGACACCGGATCATAGCCCAGTCAGACCCAAATAGACCTCCAGCCATAAGTTTGTGGTAGTGGTAGTTTGTTACAGGAGCTGTGGAATACTAATACAACCACCAAGCCTGAGCAGGTGGAGAAGCAGCAATGTGGACAAGGTATCCAAGATAGAATGTATTTTCTGTCAGATGATCCATTCATATGAATGGTGGGTCCAGAAACGTCCCTTACCTGGAAAGGAATGTATGCCTCCTAAGGAGGGCTCATTGGAATAGTGCTAGAAACCAAACGCTTGCTGTGCTATCTTCAAGGCAAGTAGGACGCACCCTGGGAGTCCCAGAACCTCCCACTGCCGTGGTAAACACAGCTAAGAACACAGCTGATGGTGGAGCCGGGATCAGGAGAGATGGAGCTTCCACACGGATCTTGAGTCTAGAAAAGCAAAACCACACAAGTGGGAAAAACAAAAAATATGTGAAGGGCCTCCCTGGTGGCGCAGCGGTTGAGCGCTGCGCTGTGGAGCTGTCGGCAGCGTGCGATGCGAGTTTGACGCCCAGCCGGGGAGGATCCCACATGGCGCGGCAGACCTCTCCTGCCTCGCCCACTGCTCCCCCCAGCAGTGTACTTCTGATCTGTCTGTTCTGCTCCCCACTCTGTCTCTGGTGAACCCTCTCGCCACCCCACGCCTCTGGCCTATACCCCAGCTTGTATGTATAAATAAATAAATCTAAAAAAAAAAATAAAACATTTAAAAAAAAAAATATGTGAAGTCCAGGGAAGGGCCCAGGTTCCTCATAACCCAAAGAAGTATAACTCTGAGCCTGGAAGATTTGATTTTTAAGAACTTGAGGGAGTTTTAATTGGTATGTGTATATTAACTTAGGAGAATAAAGAAAAAGACTATAGTACTTCTGTGCAGTGTGACTTCGCTAGGTTATGCTGGAGGAAGGACACTAGAAAGAGGTGTTTCCCCAAAAGATGTAAGCCCAGATGACAGGGATTTTCTGTCTGTTTAGAATCAACTTCAAGTTGGATTTCTTGGGGGCAGTGTGTTTTTTTTAACCTTTTTTCCCCTTGTTTGTTTTGTTTGACATGGAAAGACAGCATAGAAATAAATTTCAAAAAGAAAAAATCACTATCATCCTATTTCCATAACACTTTAGATTTTGAAAACCTTGGCTTCAGACCTTGTCCCCCAGCCTGTCAGTTCATGAAGGTTACTTGTAGGAATCTTTTTCCTTAGCTTGGGTGCCAGAATCTTACCAGGAGACCTTAAGTTGAAGGTCTTTGATCTCCAAAGAGCTGCCCACCTCTACCTCCCAGGAAATGGCTTTCCCTTCCTCTCCAGCCCACACCTGCCCAAGTCTCCTTCCTCCCGTATGTTATCCATTCCCATACTCTTTGGACAGTATTAACCTCAGAATTAACCACCTTGTTCCTCTACCTATTTTCCAAATTAAGATTAATTTTGTGAAACAGAATTTCAAGAGATGTCTGCTAACTGATCTCCTGTTTCTTTCTAAACTCAGACTCCGTCCCTGGAGGGGCTGGTTCTGCTGTGAGTACTGAGGCTTACCCAAAGAACACGTATCTTCGAGCCTACCACCAGAAGATCGACAGCAATCTAGGTAAGACTAGAAACTACACCAGCCTCCACCACTCACATACTTAGAACACTTGTCTTCCAGCACCTTGAGCCTAGCCCAGCCTGTGCACCAGTAGCCCCTAGTTTCTCAGGACCTCAACCTGATACCTGCCTCTCCCTCACTGTATGTCAAATTCTACCTGACTGTGTTCCTCTCACCCTCTTACTCTCTCTGGAGTTTGTTCACTTCTCTCCATACCATCTCTCCTTTGGATCATGACAGCAAGCAGAGTCCAGGATTCCTGATCCTCCATTTGTGAATGGGGGACTGGGGTGGTCAGGGGAGGTTGTATGAGTCACGATCATAAACGTCATAGGAAAATGCCTGCCTGGTAAGAATGAGCACTTGTGTGTCTATTACAGCACATGACCACACCGCCATGTTTCCTTTGCATGCTGTGCACCTTACTTTGATGTATCATCCTCTTGTCCCCTCTCAGAGCGCCCTGTTGTTAGCAAGGTACCTCACCAACTCTGATCATGCATCTGCTGGCTTACCTGTTTTGATCAGATTCTGTACTCCAGAGAACACAGGAGTATTTCAGATTTGTCACCACTTTACACCCGGGGCTTAGTAGGCAAGCACTCATTGATTATTTTTTGCATGGAGAGAAGTCAATTATTTGAAATTCAAGTGGGGCAATGTGTGGGCAGTAGGAGTTGACCCTTGAGCAGGGTGAGTTTATTTCAGGCAGTGTCTCAGATGGTGACTCCTCTGACTCATGAATAGGAACTGAAAGGTTTGCAAGGTATTAGGAGGGAATAAAAGAGTCCAGGCACCAATATGACTAACAAAGGAGTCTTTATTGGGAGCGCTCCCAGGCCGAGGTTCACGGGTCTCAAGAGGGAGGCCAGTGAAGTCACACCCAGTAGAAAGCAGGGGTGTCTTATATACTGGAGTAAGAGTACAGCTATGCAAGGTCAGCCATGGCACAGATATGTGGAACCAGCAGATGTTCTGCAAAGTTATCAGGCCTCTGTAGGGCCTGATGGTGCCCAGGTTGCTGTGGTCAGTAGGGGGAGTTTAGTGAGGCAAGTCCTGTTTGTTAAAATTTAGTTTCAAGGCCTTCCTGTCAGCAATTTTCAGAGGCCCCATTCACTCCCTCCCAAGGCAACCTTTCAGGAACCTCTCCCATGGCTGCCTGGGTAGCTCATCAGTCTCCCACCTCCATTAGTAAATGACGAAGTGGATGAGACAAAGTAAAATATCTCCCTGTGTGCTAAGGATATTTATTGGGAGGCAAAACTGAAACCCACAAAGGCATCTGATTCCTGGTTCACCCCATGCAGTGGCCATTCCAGTGCTTTAACTGTATGCAGAGATGATGGCAGTGAGGTAAATCCAGTTTTTTTGGTTCTTTGTCTATAAATTCATTGCAGAAGATGATGGTTGGTAAGTGCTGTGAGGAAAGTAGTAGCCACTGATTTGGTGTCACTCTTCATCATATGTCTGTGCATACAATGAAAGTACTGCTCATTCACTATATACACTTCTGTGTCCTGAGGTTTTGGGTTCTTTTTTTTTTCCCCACTGATATCTTAAACACTTTCCGAAATCTTTTGTCCTAAAATTTCTTTGAAAAGTACCCTTTAGCAGTTCCATTCCCTACTCTTAAACAGGTTATTTCCATTGTCCGCTACTACAAATAATCCTTCGGCCATCTGCTGAGGAAGTCTTTGGCCACATTTTCTAGCTACATTACTAGAAATGGGATTGCAGAATTAAGGAATAGAATCTTCCTTTTAAGCATTAAAAGAAATCTTTTTAAAAATGAGACATTGGCTGTAGAGAATAAATTTAGGCAAGGAAAAGAAATCAAAACCTGTAATTGCACTACCCACAGGTTATCACTGCTCCCCTCAGTGTACATGTCAACACTAGACCTGTATGGCCAGTGCCCACAGGCAGCAGGGCAGAGGGCCCATCTCAGCACTCTCCACACATGGGCAGGCCTCCACCCAAACTCCAACTGCCCTTTGCCCCCGCAACCCGGGGAATCTCCAGGCAACCACCCCTTGCTTCTGTCCTCTGAACTCTGCCCTAGAGCCAAAGACTTCTCAGGCCAAAGGTACGTCTGCCAGGATCATACCATTTCAGAGACATATAAAAAGGACTTGAATGACCTCTCCTCCCCACCAAAGGGATTCCCTACCAAGAAGGGGCATCAGTGGCACCTGCTTGGAGGGAAGAAAAGCATAGCCTACCCACAGGGGCTTTGGGCGGCTGGCATGAGGCTTGGCAGCCAGGGAGTCATCAGTGTGCAGAGGTGTGTGGAGGAGGCCTGGTGTGGCATGCAGAGGACTCCATCAGGGCATCACCAGAGGGCTTGCCCAGATGCCAGTCCAGCTGCCCTTGGCAGTTAATTCTTCCCTTTGTACCACCTCCTCCCCTCTTTGTGGGACTGGTAAAAGCCCCCCGCTGACATCATTAAACCCAGGTGGCTTCACTTATCACTTTTTATCTCAGTGTAGCTATTTGCCTATTCTTTGTTGTCCCAGTTGCGGTCAAGCTTACTGAGGCCTGGGGTGACCTCGAAGGTTTTACTCTGTGTGGAATACAAGGTCATAGATTTCATTGAACTCAAGAAGCATGGAATTTTTTTTTTTTAATAACTTGATCCTGTTTAAATTTGTAGTGCCAGTGCCAAGTTCTTATGTAGTTTGACATTTTTCCACTTAATGTTTTAATCTATAATTTAGTAATAAGACTTAGAAAAAGCCATTTCTTCTCTCCCCTCTGGCTCTGCTGGGCTGGTATTTCTAATAAAGAAACAAAGTGTCTCTGGGCATGCCCCCACTGGACTGGCTGTGCACATGTGCTTACACACACAGGCAGGAACCTGGGGATCACCTTAGTGTTCACCCTGGCATGTCTCTTCCCCCCACTAACCATGTCCTTATAGACATTCTCCTTCTTAAAAACAAATATGAGATTGATTTTTACAACTTTTTGAACATAAGGAAAATATTATAAACAGTAGGAAAGCATAGGAGGGAAATAGAATGAGCTCAGAAGAAAACTGGCAACCAGAGTGATTAGCTGTGGCCAGGCTGCCCCCAGAGGCTTTCCTCTCTCAGGGGGCTCCCAGGTCTGCCTCTCAAACATGTTTGCAAACACGTGTCTTATTTTCTTCTCTGGATCCACACTGGATCTAATTTTAGGGAACCAGAGGTGGAAGCAACGCGAACACTGTTAAGTACTGCCCACCAACGTGGGATTTACATCTGAAGAGCAGGCCAGTAGGTCTGTTAGTGACCAGCACACCTCTCCCCCTCGCACTCCCTGCGGTGCCTAGGAAGGAAGGGTGTTTTCCAGGTCCCTCTGTGCTTCTCTTTGCCTTGGGTGTTCACTGTCTGCAATATACAGCAACCCACTAGAAAGTTAAGAGGCAGCTGAAAAATTATGTTTATCTTAGATGCATTTTTTAAAATACTAGAAGGACAAATGCCATTTTTGTTAACAGTGGTTGTTATCTTTGGCTCTACAGCTTGGAGAAGAGGAGCTTTTACATTAAGCATATACTACTTTTAATGAATAAACAATCAGATTTTTTTTAATTTTTTGACTTTTTTTTTTTAAAGATTTATTGGGGGCCTCCCTGGTGGTGCAGCAGTTAAGCGCTGCGCTGGGAACTGTTGGCAGTGGCGACACGAGTTCGACGCCCGGCTGGGGAGAGTCCCACATGGTGCAGCAGACCTCTCCTGCCTCGCCCGCTGCTCCCCTCAGCAGTGTGTTTCCGTCAGTCTGCCTGTTCTGCTCCCCACTCTGTCTCTGGTGAACCCTCTCGCCACCCCACGTCTCTGGCCTGTACCCCAGCTTATATGCCACACCATGTGGGAATCTCCCCAGCTGGGCGTCGAACTCACGTCCGAACTCGCATTGCAGCTGCCGACAATGCCACAGCACAGCACTTAACCGCTGCGCCACCAGGGAGGTCCCTGACATATTTTTTATTAAACTACCATTATTTTACACCCTTGTTCATTTTTTCACAATAAAGAATTTCTCCCCTCAGATATAGTTCTCCCACCTCCAAATCACCCATAATTCTCCACCATAGTTTTTTGAAAATTTATTTATTTCTGCATAGAAGAACTGGGGTATAGGTCAGAGGTACGGGGCGGGGGGTAAAAGGATTCACCAGAGACAGAGTGGGAAGCATAATAGGTGGATCTACTGAAATGTACTGCTGAGGGAAGCAGGGGGCAAGACATTCTAGGTCTGCGGCACCATATGTGGGGTAGCACCCTGGCCAGGGATCAAACTCAGGCCAAAGTGGTGATAGCAGTGAGTCTTAACTCCTAGGCCCTGATTTTTAAAATTTTTATTGGAGTCACATTCGCTTACAACATTGTATCAGTTTAAGGTGTATAGCATTACAAGTCAACATCTGTCTGTGCTACATTATAGTCTTGTTTCCATCCATCACCTTACAATTGCTCCCCTTTACCAGATTTTCCTACCTCTACCCCCTCTCCACTTGTTCTTTGTTCTTATAACCTAAGAACTTGGTTTGGTTTTGTTGTTTGTTTTGTTTTTGGCTTCCTGTTTTTGTTTCAGGTATCGAGCTTCAATATCTGTGATACTATACTGTCACCACCAAAAGTCTACTTCACCTCCATCACCATGCAACGGACTCCTTTTACCTACTTTACCTGCCCTGTCCCCTATCCTGACCCTCTACTAAGCACCATTCTATTGTCAAAATCCAAGGTTTTGCTTTTGTTGTTTGCTTTGTTTCTTTTATCTCCCACATATGAGTGGTATGTATGGTATTTGTCTTTCTTGCCTGACTTATTTTATTTAGCATAATCCCCTCAAAGTCCATCCATGTTGTTGCAAGTAGCAATATTTCATTTTTTTTTGTAACTGAGGTAGTATTCCATTGTGTATATGGACACACCACACCTTTATCCACTCATTCGTCAGTGGGAACTTACAGATTATTTCCATATCTTGGCTATTGTGAATCATACCACAGTGAACATAGGGGTGCATGTATCTTTTCAAATTAGTATTTAAACAGATTTTATTTTCACTTAAATGTATTTTAGAAAGCCATAGAGTTTGACCTATTTCATGAGAAAGAGAATTGAGTTACCTAGATGTTACTGAGCTAAGCAGTTCCTGATGCTCTCTTTGCTCAAACCTGTATGTCCTTTCCCTCTCCCGCAGATGAGCTGTCCATGGGACTGGGCCGACTGAAGGACATAGCTCTGGGGATGCAGACAGAAATTGAGGAACAAGATGACATTCTTGACCGCCTCACAAATAAAGTGGACAAGTTAGATGTCAATATAAAAAGCACAGAAAGAAAAGTTCGACAACTTTAAAGACAGAAAGATTTCCACTTCCTTGTGATAAAAGGATTCAAAAGATTCTTTTAACTCCTAAGAAATTTCATTTGTTATTTTAGTATGTAATTTAATATGTGTTTGCAATTGTTATAATAGTGGGTCTTAAGAGATGTTGTTTTGAGGAAATGTGTATCCCACTTTTTCTTTGAATTGAATACTTAGTGTTTTAGTCTGACCATAGTGACCTGGACCTGAACATCTTGGACCTTTGATTACCGTGCTAGAATGAGAAGAACAAGTTACATATCTCATTTTAATGAGTATATGAAAAGATCTGAACAAAATTTTAATCTTGGAACCACCAGTCTCTGTTTCTCCATTGGTGTGTTTCTCATCCATAGACCTGTGAGCCAGAGTGCTTGGGGATTCCATGTGCCAGGTTTTTGTAGGGGACAGTTCCCTCTTACACCTGGGTTAGCAGTCATCATCCCACAAACACACATACACTGAGCACATTGTGAATTCTCTTAATGCTTCAGAAAAGGGTCAGCATTAAATTCAGTAATAGAGGTGTTGGCATTCTTTGCTATTCTGTTGGCAGATGTCACCTCATGATGTGCATTTTAGTAGGAGTTACTCAGATTAGCACTATTCACTATGACATACAGGAATGTGTAAGGAATTGGGTAAGCCTTTCTTCCCTACATGTCCTCATCTCTCTCTGCCCTTGGTTAGAATTAGACTCTCCACTGACTCAAGATTGCCTGGCTGATGAACTAGGGGTTTTTTGAATTGGGAATGTAGCATCACACAGATGCGGCCTTCCTCCACGGAGTTCCACCCAAGACTTCTCCAGGGATCACCTGGACCAAATTGCATGTATAGCAGTATTCAGTACCTGGATTCTCAGCCTATTTAGTACTACCACCCACTCTTCTTGCACTTCTTGCAAGGTGATTTGGCTCACTTGGTTCTCTGACACCCAGTTGTAGGACTGGAGCTCCACAAGTGATACTGACTTTGTGTAGAATGGTTTGAGACTTAAAAAAAAATTTTACACACAAATGTGTAAATATACCTACATACACACACACCCATAATCATTTTAACTGACCTAGCTTGCTCAACTGCTCTCCTTTCACTTTATAAAAGACTAATTTAAAGTATTAATTTCTGGGATTAAGTGAATTTCTTTGTTTTGGCACCTCAAACAAAATAAATGAAGCCAGAAGACTTGTTTCTTTAAAAAGCAAATTAGAATATTTTTAAGACATGAAAGGAAGTGATTTTAGTAAGATAGGTTAGACCAGAAACTTTAAATAGTACATTTAATCTTGAAATATGGTGAAAAAAGGCACTATGTGACCTTTGCTACTTTGATTTTTCTAGTCCATTAAAGTCCCTCAAAGCAAAGGAAAACTCATTAAAGTGCTGCAACAATGAATAAGTATTTATGTAGCAATTTGTTTGTGAAAGTCCCATCCCATAATGCATGACCTCCCTAGAAGTAGTGACAGCCTCCATTGGCAGACAAAACTTTCATTTTCCAACCACCACAGGGACTCTCATCCATCTGTGTCATTATGCATGCCCCTGAGTGTTAGGACTGGAGCGATCATCAAGTTAGACATTTATCAGGTGAGCTCGTCATGACTTTTCATCATAAATGGCAAAAGGAAACATCCTAAGCAGATACCCAACTGAAACTAAACAAGTTCACAGAACTTTAGCAAGAAGACTGCTCAAAGGCATGAAGGCAGAATAAAGAACAGTTGTATATACATTTCTATTCCTAATTTCTACTCCTAACTTCCTCCACGTATGTCACAACTGTTTCTGTTTATTGTCATTATGCATGAACTAGTCATTATACCTCGGACCTAAACTTACTTTTTCAAATAAATGTATGTAAAAGCCACCACCAAACATTCTCTTGAGAGGTCATCCCCTGTGCACATTGGGATTAGTGAGTTAACTTACTTGAAGCAAAGTAGCACCTCATTGTATATACTTTCCCTGTCCGTTGTTGGATTAACAACCATCCCCCTCTTTTTTTTAACCCTGAGCATATGTAAGGAGATTCCCTCACATTTCTAGAAATTTGTCTTTTTCTGACACATTAGAGAATGTCATATATTTCCTTTGTTCTTATTTGAACATTTTAAGACCTTTGCCAGGATACTGTCTATCATAAGCTACATGCTAAACAGCCACTTCTTTCTGCTGGGCCCACATCCCTGCTCCCATGCCCACAAAGGACTGGTTGTTGATGCTACTTTATAAATCAAAGTTGTTCGTATCTTCAGAGAACAAAGGAAGGCCTGAGGAGCCTCTAGAATCTTTGCACTTAATGATTTTGATAAAAAGTTCTATCCTCTAGACTAGACATGTCTCATGGAGATGTTCAGAGGTGCCAGGGCTGAGGTTGGCTTTGGACTTTGGACTTTGGCACCATAGACAAGACCAGTGAACTTACCCTTCCCAGATGGATCCATAAGACAGATTTCTGTTTCTACAGTCAAGCTGGAAACAAACTGTGCCTTCAAAAGAGTGACTTTTTAACTTTATGTTAAGTATATGTTAAGTGTGCTACTAAATAAGTGCATCCTCTTTCAGAAAAAAATATTTCTAACATCTAGTGATTTTTAGCTTAAAAGCAATGGTATTGCTTTGTGTATCTTTTTCAAAATTTGTTGGAAAGAGGACCTGAATTTAACTCAGGTGGCAAGAAAAAATACCCAAGTGCATTTTAATTTCTCTAACTTCTTTCTGTGAGTATATAATTAAGTGTACACTACACCAATTTAGTAAAAATCTACTTTGTCTACATAGGCCTTTACAGCAGAATTTTTAAAGTTATCAATGTTAAGAATTTTCACCTCTAATGAGTGACATGTCTTTGTACATAATTATGAGCTAGTCATTACAATGCTTGTGGGGGGGGGGGCGGAGAGGCAGAATTTTTGGTCAGAGTCTGTATCAGAACAATTCTTGTGTTCCATGCCTTCAACAAATGGCCACAGTCCATAAAATAAAATGTGAAGTTTTTTGGTTTTTTTTTTTTAATAAAACTCTATTTCCTCCATGGTCATTTTTGAAGCGTTAATGGAGGACTTCCTCCTTGTAGCATTTGTACACAGGACCACATGTATTTGATCCTCACTGCCACCCTTTAGCCCCATGAACGAGCTTCTTTCTTGAAATCCTCTCACTCCTCTGTCGGAGTGCTCTTCCAGTCTGTCTCCTTCCTCCCTACCCCCTCTTGCAGCATTCTCAAGATCAATGGTTGGCAAACTATATAGGACCAGAGAGTAAATATTTTAGGCTTACAGGGCAAACTATCTGTTATAACTACTCTATCACTGTAGCACAAAAGCCAAAGACAATTTGTAAATAAGCAAAGGTGATAATGTTCCAATAAATATTTATGGACACTGAAATTTGAATTTCATATACTTTTTTACGGTTACAAATACTATTCTTTAAGGCTTTTTTCAATCACCTAAAAATGTAACAATTCACAAGATGTACAAAACAGTTGGTTGCCTGTTTCGGGCCCACAAGCCATATATAGTTTTGCCTCCCCCTGTCTAGACTGCCAATGGGGAGTCCTGCAGATGAGGAGATAAAGAATGGCCACTTTACTCTGCAAGTGGTTTCCCCACCAGAGCTCTGACCTCCTGGGTAACACCACAGCTCCTCAAGCAAGGAAGAACAGGTCAAGGCTAACCTTGGCTCCACCATCCAGCCTCCCTCTTCACTAGACTGACCACAGACATACGTATCGCTTCTGGGTCTGAAAGTTCTGAGAAAGAACCTGTAGACTGGATTAGGTCGTTTTAGAATTATCTATTAGTGGATTAATTGCTTGTGTCCCAAAGACCATCCTAGTAGGTGTCATCATGAAGAATGATGAGGTCTGATCATGGAGACAAGGGAGAGGATATTAGTTATAAAAAAGCAAAATCAAGTTAGCCCATATTTGGGAATCAGAAGTAGAGGAAAGACTAGCATTTAGGTTGTGGGTGGAAGATGGGGTCCTGATATGAAAGGCCTTATGAGCCATATCAAGGAGTCAAAGCACTGACCTTCAATAACAGGGAGGTGAGGATGGATTCTAAAGAGAGTGATATAATCAGATTCACATTTTGAAAGGTCACTAAAGATGGAATCACATAAGCAAAAAAAAAAAAAATGTAGAAACAGCCTAAGCAAGTAATTAAATATGGTTCACCCATAACTGTAATAGGTAATTGCAGTTATGAGAAGTTTTCAAAGATCATATAGGATAATGCTTACAAGACTAACATGAAAAAAGAATGGACATGAAACTACACGGTATGGTTCCAATTTTGTGGAAAAATAAACCAATATGTGTATTTCGGAGAAAAGATCATCCTCACATTAGTGAGGAGGACAAGCTAGAAAAGGCTGAAGAGGAGACGTTTGTAATGTTCCAGGCAGGAACCAGAGAAGGGACCACACTAAAGTGGAGACAGGATGGGAGAGGAGAGTGGTTAGTCCCCAGGGGCTATTAGATGGAATAGGTGTTAAGTGATGAATATGCCAGTAAGGGAGGTGCTAAAGATAAGTTGGGCAGGTTTCTGCACAAAGGAGTTAACAGCAGACAGTTTTATTTCACCAAAGAAATACAAAAATATAAGTCTGGGGCTAGGAACAGAGGAAATTAATTTAATATTGGACATACTACCTTTGAAGAGTTTTTGGACTACCCAGGCAAATTTCAGGTGCTGAGCCAATGCTTGTGCACAAAACAAATCCCTGCCCTTGGGGAGCTTTGTTCTCATGGGAGAGAAGACGCCTCACGCAACACAAGAAAATTAATAGTATATTAAAAATGGAGGAAGGAGAAGGTGGGGAAGGGAAGGCAGCAGAGTTGTGGCACTGGAGAGATGATAGAGGATGAGACACATGGAGATGATGTGAAGCTGTACTCCCAAAATTATAAAGTTTTGTAAACTGCTGGAAAATCAATAAGGCTTGAAGAAATGAAAATAAAATTGGACATATAGGTCTGGAACTTGGAAGAATTGTGGAGAGAATTTGGGAGTTGTCAGAATATAGATGGCAGTTAAAACCATGTAGGTGAAGGAGACCGCCCAGAAGAGAGAAGAATCATACTAAGTCCTAAAAATGGATGTTATTTATGGACACTGAAGGCCAGAAGTAATGCCCAAGAAGAACTCAGCTTGATTGAAAATAAGCAGTGAGAAAGCAAAAATGGGCAGATGACTTCTCCCATCTCGCTCGCTGCTCTTCTCAGCAGTGTATTTCAATAAATTCTCCTTTTCTGATCTCGAGAGAGAGAGTGCACATACATAGGTGGAGTTCCAAGCAGAGTGCTCAGTGTCCTCAAATACTATAGAGAAGTACACTAAAAGCAAGAGCAATTTAAATGGAATGGCATGTGTGCTATTCAGATACCGTGCTGTGACTACAGAGTCCTTAAACTTGACTGTGAAGGAGAAAGATGGGATGAGAAATGAAGGTAGAAGACGGGATGAAGGAAGAGACTGGACCTTGTATAAAGGCAAAGTGCAGCTGAGAAGAGAGAGGAAATCTGCCATAAATGGAGAAAGATCGACCATAGGCCCAAGAAGAGAAACCTCTTCCCAAAGAAAGAAGTAAAAAAAAAAAAAAATGGATATAGATACTGTCTGTGTTAGTTTGCTAGGGTAGCCACAAACCTGGGTGGCTGAAGCAACAGAAGTTTATTGTCTCACAGCTTTGGAAATTAGAAGTCTGAAATCAGGTGTCGGCAAGATTCCTTCTGAGATGGGTGAGGAAAAAGATTTGTGCGAGGCCTCTATCCTTGGTTTGAAGATGGTGGTCTTCATGTTCATGAGGCTTTATCCCTGTACCTTCATATCATTTTCCCTCTACTCAACTCTCTGTGTCCAAATTTCTTCCTTTTAGAAGGACACCAGTCATAATGAATTAGAATCCACCATAATGACCTCCTTTAATGACTCCTGTAAAGATCCTGTCCCCAAACAATGTCATATTCTGGGTTTCTAAGAGTTTTTTTAAAGATTTATTTATTTATTTATACAAGCTGGGTGTACAGACCAGAGGCGTGCGGCGGTGATGCACTGTGGAGCTGTTGGCAGCTGTGACCGCACCCCCCACACCGGTGGTGCAGTGGGTTAAGTGCTGTGCTGTGGAGCTGTTGGCAGCGGTGACGCAAGTTCGACGTCCGGCCAGAAAGAGTCCCACATGGTGCGGTAGACCTCTCCTGCATCGCCTGCTGCTCCCCTCAGCAGTGTATTTCTGTTGATCTGCCTGTTCTGCTCCCCACTCTGTCTCTCGGGGTGGGGGTGGGGGCGCAGGGGGCGGGGCCTGAGTTTCTGAGAGTTAACACTTCCACATAATAATTGGGGCTGGGGACACAATTCCATCCATAACATACAAATAAGTGTATAGCTTGAGAAGGAGCTGACATCCCACAATCTTTATTTTCCTTGTGAGGCTACAATTGGTGGGAGTGAAGATAAAGGATGGGAGAGTTAAATGATCAAGGGAAGAGTTGTTATAGACCCAGCTGAGATGGGGGACTGAAAAAGAACCTGGTAATTAACACATTTCATGGGTTTAAAAAAAAAAAGGTGTCTGTAGCCCTGGAATCAAATCAGTTTCATGACTGCTTGGCAACAGGCAGGAGACATTCCTGCAGTGCAGCTGGAATTCAAAAGCAGGCCTTCTGTCCCTGCGTCAACAAGCAAAGACAAGTTAGAAGTTAGACTCTGACCTGAGATCTAGAGCAAGGGTTGGGTTCCTTGGCCAAGGTCACAAGGCAGAAGTCTGGGTGTCAGACTGGAGTTCAGATCAGAGAAGGCCTAAAACCAAACACTGATCTTTGCGCTGTGGGACATTGTCTCAGTCTAGTCAAGACTTGACTTAAAAGTAGATTGAGGGCTGGTAGTGAAGCAAGTCATGATAGATATAAAAGAAACTGCTTACCCCACCAAAGAAGTATTTCAAGGGGTACAGCATCCACTGAGGTCAAAGGCAAATATTTGAAGCCAAAAGTACCTCCAGGACATTTAGAAGTTAAGGCAAAGTTAAGTTCTGTTGTTGGTTGAGTCCACCTTTTTTTAATGTGGTGGTGGTGTGGTGTTGTGTTTTTTTTTTGTTTTTGTTTTTGCTTTTTTTTATTAATACATACAAGTTGGGATACAGGCCAGAGGCGTGGGGCGGCGAGAGGGTTCACCAGAGACAGAGCGGGTAGCAGAACAGGCAGATCAGAAACACACTGCTGAGGGGAGCAGCGGGCAAGGCAGGAGAGGTCTGCCGCGCCGTGTGGGGTTCTCCCCGGCTGGGCGTCGAACTCGCGTCGCCGCTGCCGACAGCTCCACAGCGCAGCGCTTAACCGCTGCGCCACCGGGGAGGCCCTGTTTTTTTTAAAGATTTTATTTTATTTATACATACAAGCTGGGGTACAGGCCAGAGGCATGGGGCTGCGAGAAGGTTCACCAGAGACAGGGTGGGGAGCAGAACAGGCAGATCAGAAGTACACTGCTGAGGGGAGCAGTGGGCGAGGCAGAAGAGGTCTGCCGCACCATGTGGGATTCTCCCCGGCCAGGAGTCAAACTTGCGTCACCGCTGCTGACAGCTCCACAGTGCAGAGCTCAACCGCTGCGCCACCACCACCGGGGAGGCCCGGTGTGTTTTGTTTTGTTTTTTAAGCTTCAATTCTCTGAGACAAGCTAATGCTGATCATGTCTTTCTACCACTTAAAAGCCACCACTGTGGTAGTGACAGAAGTGTCATTTAGGAGAGCCAGAGCTGATGCATCATAGGTCAAAACCTCTATGTCCTCAAATGTGGTAGCCAGGGCCATAGACCCAGAGGCAGGTAGATTCTTCCAGATACTAACCAAATTCACCATCAATTTTAAAATGAGAAGGAGGGCCTCCCTGGTGGCACAACGGGTTAAGCGCATTGCTGTGGAGCTGTCAGCACCTGCGGCACAAGTTCGATACCCAGCCAGGGAGATTCCCACATGTCACAGCAGACCTCTCCCGCCTCTCCTGCTGCTCCCCTCGGCAGCATATTTCCGTCAATCTGCCTGTTCTGCTCCCCACTCTGTCTCTGGTGAACCCTCTCACTGCCCCACACCTCTGGCCTGCACCCCAGCTTGTATGCAAAAATAAAATTTTTTTAAAGGCCATAATTATTCATTTACAACAGGAATATAATAACCAAATAAACAAATTAAATAAACTCTCTGAAGACTGTACTGTATTACATTGTGCCTAGCACAGAATGGGCTTTCAATAGGTTTTTGTGGAATGGATGGTCAAAAAGAAAAATAAAAAGGAATATATAGGGCTTCCGTGGTGGCACAACAGATTAAGTCTCAGCCTTTGAAGCTATCCCCAGTCACTGCAGCACAAGTTCAATCCCCAGCCAGGGAACTTCCCACATGGCGCAGCAGACCTCTCCTGTCTCACCCACTGCTCCCCTCAGCAGTATACTTCAGTGGATCTGCCTGTTCTGGCCCCCACTCTGTCTCTGGTGAATCCTCTCACCACCCCACACCTCTGCCCTACACCCCAGCTTGTATACATAAATAAATAAATCTTTTTTTTTTTTAAAGATTTATTTATTTACACATACAAGCTGGGGTACAGGCCAGAGGCATGGGGCGGTGAGAGGGCTCACCAGAGACAGAGTGGGGAGCAGAACAGGCAGATCAGAAATACACTGCTGAGGGGAGCAGCGGGCGAGGCAGGAGAGGTCTGCCGCACCATGTGGGATTCTCCCCAGCAGGGCGTCGAACTTGCATCGCGCGCGGCCGACAGCTCCACAGCGCAGCGCTCAACCGCTGCGCCACCAGGGAGGCCCTAAATAAATCTTTTTTAAAAAAAGGAAAATAGATCGATGGAGAGCAAAAAAGTGAAGTTCTCATCACACCTGAAAAACCCATTCTCTCTTTGTAGGACAGCTAAATAAGGAGCCAGGCTAAAATCAGAAAATCAATTAGGCCCAATTTCATCTCAAGCCTGAGTGCCACCAGACAAAATCACTTATGCTCAGTACATATGTGCTAAGTGTATTAACCACCTAAATGTCCATTATCCTAGGATCTTGGGAATGAATTATTTTTCTGAACCCCAATAAAATAACGTTTTAGTTCACATTTGCTTGAGTGTCTATCAGGAGTTATTTTTCTACTTACCAATACCAAAACCGCAGTCTTGTTTGATCTCAGTTGGACATGGGTGGCCCCATTCTTGGCAGTGCTTGTTCTAGGAATGGGCATGTTACCTGATGGGGTAGAGTTGGGTAGGCGAATCAGGATTCTGGAGGAAGTGCTCTTTGTTCTTAAGAAGGGATACAAAGAAATGAGAGTCCTTTTCCCAATCAACACTGTCATAACTGAATGTAAGGCCAGAAATGACTCCAGCCATTTAGCCACCAGCCATAAGATGAGACCAAATCTAAAGGTAGTTAGAACCAAGGAAATTACAGAGAAGTAAACCCTGGGTCTGAATATCTATCATGTGCTGCCCTATTACAGACTTGGTGCTATGGGAAATGACAAGCTATGCTTAAAATATGTTGAATCAGGGTGTCTAGTTATTGCAGCAGAAAGCTCGCCTAGTTAAGATGATTATACCATGACTCAATAATGAGTAAACTTTTGTAAGAGCACTGAGTCACTCTGGTGTTGCAGGTATAGACAGAGCTGATTGCCTAATCCTAAGAGGGTTAGTCCCTGACCTAGGTCATGACTACTTATTGAAGAGGCTTTGCACTAGGAATTGAGTGGGAGGATCCTAGTGATTTTGGGGTTTAAACAAACAAGGATGTCATTTTTAGAATGCAAGATATCCAGAGGAACTGCTATTATGATGGGTAGGAAATTAAAATGTGGAAACAAATACCTGAATGATAAAGAAGTGTTCATGTTTAAAAATCAGTTTTTGAGATTTAGTCTTGTTCTGGGAAAGAGGAACTTGGGATTGAAGTTTTCTGTCTGCTGTCTTCACCATCGAAAGGAGATTTTACCTTAAAGAGATGAGATTACAATGAAGAGCAATTACATAATAATTTCTTCGTCAAATAGAAATAGTGATCACGGGGATTGATACAAGATTCTTAACACATCAGAATCATACTCAGTGAAATAAGTCAGAAAGAAAGAGAAAAATATCGAATGGTTTCACTTATAACAGGACTATAAGGATATAAGGAAACCAAATAGGAGAGAGACACTGGGGGGGGGGGGCGGGGGGAGGGGAGATTAAGGGCACAAAATGTAAGGGCACAAAATGGAGTAGAAAAGAACACAAGGGACCACGGAGATGGATCACGGGTGAATTGATGGTGGGTTACCCAAGGGGCATACAAAATGTAAAAGACATAAATAACAATAAAATATATATATATAAAGAATCAAGTCTTGGTGTTTTTCAGGCAGATTCTAGCTCTCCACTACAAAATGATCACCCTGCTTCCTGGTATAGCATTTAAGCTACATAGCATGAATTCTATGGTTGCAGAATGCAAGTTACTTTCTGATGAGAATCAAACTATTGCTATTATTTAAAAATCAGGGTCTCAACTGTAGGACAAGTTCTCCTAGGGTCAGTCACCACTGTCCTACTAATCATGAAGGGGAAAAGATGTTTCTCTCCCAAGGAAGACCTAAACTGAGTAGAAAAGCTGGAGTGCAAGTCTGGTTGCACACTAGAATTAGCCAAGAGCTTTAAAAAATATTGATAATGGTCCTTAAACATAGGAAAAGATGTTCTATTTACTCCTAATAAGAGAAATGCAAAATAACACTACTTTGAACATTCTTTTACCTTGCAGATTGGCAATGATCTAAAAGTTAGGTGTACAACTTTCATCAATATCTGATTATCTTCTGCTTCTGAGAACTTGGCGGATACAATTCTATGCTCCCCTTTAATTTATGCTTGGCATGTGACTTATCCTAGTCTATAAAAGGGGAGTAGAATTATACTTCCTCAGGGCTGAAGCATTTAATAGCTTGTGCTATTAAACTAAAACAACTACCCAGTTATGTTCCTGAACTCAACTACCAAGGAAGAAGGTCAAGTGTGTCACTTAAAGTAGCTTCAGGATGGTGGAGCTTCCACCAGCCTGGAATCCTGCATCACTGTACAGAACATCACCCTGTATAATTCAGAAATATACCTTTGTTGTATTAAGCCTCTGCTGCATTAGCCCAACATTCTAACACACACTGTTGATGAGGCTATGGTGAAAGAGACATTCTCTTATATTGTTGCTGAAGTACAATAAAGTACAACCTTTAAGCAGGGCAGTTAGATCATATCCATATGTAAAAGGCAAGATGACCACAGGAAGTACTGGTTATCTATAGAGCTGCACAGACAGGTCAAAGGAGGAGGGAGTTCTGGAACCCTTGGTGGCTTTTTATGCTTTTTAATGGCTTCTTGTGGAGAGGCAACCAGGTACAGGGCAGGCAATGGGGTTGGGGGGCCGGGAGGCTGGCAGGCCTCCCAGCCCCCAGCAAATCTTCACTCTCTCCAGCTCTCTGGAGGCATCTCATGGCCTCTGCTGCACCCCAAATGGAAGGTCCTCTGCTTCCACTTATAAGCCCAGTCTCTGGCCCAGTGCCCACTCACATATGCCAACACCCCACTCCAGGTACCGCCATTAGGCATGCATGTAGGCCTGCAGAGGTCCATCACTGGGGGGAGGGAAGAATAACCTGACAGTTCTAATTTACCCTACAATCCACCCCTCAGGGTTTTTTTAACCAAACAACTCACACATTTCCCTCAGCAGATATGAACATGACCCATAGAATTAAACAATGCAGCAAAAAAAAAATAACAGAATACAAGTAAGCCCAGGCGAGGCACCAACCTATGAGCAAAAGACAAGTATTGGTACCAACAGATGGTCAACCAATTCATGTTGCCAAAGGCACTGCTCATTCAAGGCCGGGAACTACACTGCATCCACCCCCAGTATGCACACAACTCTTGAGATTGGCAACACTCTCTTTGGGGGGTAGTCGCCCAATCTCCAGGGGTACTCTCTGCCATCACTCCAACAGTCGGCTTTCATAGCCACTACTGTGACAGACAGACCCCTGCACTCAGGCCTTTGCACATGCACATGGGTCGGGAACCTGTGGAGACAAGTTCCACAAATGGACTCTCTTGGGTCCCCTCCCCGGCTGTGGTCACCATCACCAGCCACGTTCCCTACCCGTTCCACAAGGACGGGCTCCTCAGCACCTCACCGGTATTCCATAGTGAACAGGGCATCACACACAGGTGATTTTAAGAGACTCACTGGCTTTCAGCAAACTTTCAGCCACTTAACATTTGCTCAGGGCTTCCCAACCTTGGCACCAGCTTTTGCCTTAAGTTGGCTTTTGCAGCTCCTCTGCTGGCTGCAGAGAACCACACACAAGCCTGCTCTCATGCCTGCCCCTTCCTCTACTCTGGCCATTACCTCTCTGGGCTGTGGCCCTGTGGCCCTGGGAGTGCCGGGCAGCACACAGGCTGCTTTTGGCCACCCTTGATTCCCATCTCCTGGGGTGTTACAAAAGATACCATCCATCCCCAGGGTCCCATAGTCATAACTTAGTCCATTAGTGCTTTACTTGTTTGATGAGTCTGCTGCCTTAGGTTCATAAGCTGGTCCTTGCCGGCCGTCTCCTCCTCCATCTGAGGTCTTCTCCCACTGCTCCTGGACCTTGTCTACCTCCTGTGCAGCTTCTTCAGGTCTTCTAGAAGCTCCTGGATGCTGGTCCACCTTCTGCGTCTCTGCAGCACCTCCAGCGTTGTCCAGCTCGCAGTCTGCCTCCTGAGGTCTTCAGAGAGTTCCATACCTGGCTGCATCTAATCATTCTGCCAAGTAACGCCAATTGTAGAGGGCAGAAATACTCAGGAGCACAGGTTCTCCATGGAGCTGCACAGACGGGTCAGAGGAGGAGGGAGTTCTGGAGCCCTTGGTGGCTTTTTATGCTTTTTATGGTTTCTTGTGGAGAGACAACCAGGTACAGGCCAGGCAATGGGGCTGGGGGGCCGGGAGGATGGCAGGCCTCCCAGCCCCCAGCAAATCTTCACTGTCTCCGGCTCTCTGGTGGCATCTCGTGGCCTCTGCTACACCCCAAATGGAAGGTCCTCTGCTTCTCCTCTGTCTCTGCTGCTTCTGCTTATAATCCCAGTCTCTGGCCCAGTTGTGCCCACCCACACATGCCCACACCCCACTCCAGGTGCCCACCATTAGGTATGCGTGTAGGCCTGCAGAGGTCCATCACTGTGGGGGAGGGCGGAAAAACCTGACAGTTCTCATTTACCCTACACCATAGATGTGCATTTACCCTTTAAGCTGCAGCCCCACTTCTAGAAATTGATTATATAGGAATACCTGCTATTATAGGTTGAATGTTTGTGTCTCCCCAAAATGCATATGTTGAAACCTCAATGTGATAGCATTTGGAAGTGGGACCTTTGGAAGGTGATTAGGTCATAAAGTCAGAGATCTCAAAAATGAAATACCCTTTTAAGATATACTCCAGAAAAACAACACGAGAAAGCGTGAGACAGAGCAACCTCAGAGATCTCCCTCATTAGTTCCTTCTGCCTCCTGTGAGGACACAGGAATCAGAAAGTGGTCCCTAACTAGACAGTGAATATGTCCGTGTCTTGCTCCTATACTTCCCAGTTGCCAGAACTGTGAGAAAAAAAATTATAAGCCACCCACTCTATGACAGCAGCCCAAACAGGCTGAAGTAACTGCATACATGTGAATGATATATTCACAAAGTTAGACATTGCGACGCTGTTTGTAACAGTGAGGATTTGGAATTAACTTAAATATCTACCTATGAAGACTGGTTAAACTACTGTACTTCTTCACAATGGAGTAGTACACAAATGTAAAAATCAAAGAAGTTCTCTACATACCCATATAGGAAATTTCCAGGATATATTAGATTTTTAGAAAAACAAGAAGAGTGGTTAAAATATTTCCTTTAGTGTAAGAAAGGGGGAAAATGAAAATACAATTTATTTTTACTCACATAAATAAATAATTGTGTGACACACAAGAGAAGTATAAAAATGGTAAATTATAGGGGCCTCTGAGATAGATGAAGTGGGACTAAGACTTCTCAATGAATATCATTTGTATCATTTTTTTTATTTGAACCATATGAATGCAGCACTTTTTTTTTTAATGTAGTACACAAATTTCCCCAGGTTGTTAAATGAGTGTCCTAAGATGGGGCTTGAACACTAATTTTTTTATGCCAGATGAACAAATGTTCAGCAAGGATTAAGAATCATTGCTTTGTACCTCAATCTGAGATGAAACAAGGGATCAGAGTAGTTCTGTGTTGTGGGTGTAATATTAGGCCTTTGCTCAAGGAACCCATTACGGATAGAATATATACCTCGATGAGAGAGTTCCATCTGGGACAAATGTTGATAGTTGCAGCATAAGCAGGAGAATTGTCAGGTTTTTCCGCCCTCCCCTCAATGATAGACCTCCACAGGCCCACACGCATGCCTGATGGCGGGCACCTGGAGTAGGGTAGGGGCATGTGTGAGTGTGCACACTTGAGCCAGAAACTGGGCTTATAAGTGGAAGATGAGTTAGAGCAGCAGCGGCAGCAGTAGAGGGGCAGCAGCAGAGAACACAGCATGGAGCAAGGCAGAGACAGAGTGGGGAACAGCACAGGCAGATGGACAGAAATACATTGCTGAGGGGAGCAGCGGGCGAGGCAGGAAAGGTCTGCTGCGCCATGTGGGAATCTCCCCACCCTGGTGTCGAACTCACATTGCCGCTGTGGACAGCTCCACAGCACAGTGCTTAACCACTGTGCCACCAGGGAGGCCCTCTATCCAATGTTTAAAGATCTTAGGCCCATTGAACTCAATTATTTCTGAAAGTCCAAGAAAAGTGAATGCCCCCTACTACAAGTTATGATGCCAACACTATCCTAACACCAAAAACCAGGTAAAGACAGCATAAAAAAAGAAAAACAGACCAGTATTCCTGATGAAACCTGATGTAAAAATCTTCAACAAAATAATAGCAAATTGAATTCAACAATAAATTACAAGGCATATACATCATAATCAAGTGCATCCAAGGGATGCAAGGATGGTTTAATATAGTTCAATCAATAAATGTAAAATATTACATCAACGAAAGATAAAAATCCTATAATAGCAATAGATTCACTGAAAGCATTTGATAAGATTCAGCACCCACTTATAATAAAAACATTAAAAAGATAGGAATAGAATGAATCTATCTCAAAACAGCACAGGGACTATGGGGACGGTTCACTTGTGAACTGGTGGTGGGTAACCTATGGGGATACACAATAATGTAAATGACATAAATAATAATAACAATAACAACAATAATAATAATAATACAATTCTTTAAAAAAAGAATGAATCTATCTCAATTTAATAATGCCCATTTATCACAGACCTACAGTCAATATGGTGAAAACTTGCCCTTTAAAATCAACATCAAGACAAGGAAGCCCACTGTTTCCACTTCGGTTTGATTTAGTTATAGCTAGAGCAATCAGAGAACAAAGGAAATAAAAGGAATCCAGAAAAGTGAAACTATGATCTGATACTATGTATAAAAAACTCAAAAGACTCCATCAAAAACCTATTTGAAATAATAAATGAGTACAATAAGTTGGCAGGTTATAAAGTCAATACACAAAAACTGGTTTCATTTTTATATACAGTAAAAGAAATAAAGAGAATAATCTCATTCAACAATTGCTTCAAAAAGAATCAAATATCTAGGAAGTAACCTAATCAAGGAGGTGAGGGACTTCTACAATGAAAACTACATTATTAAAGGATATAGGACACAGTATAAGGAGATGGAAAGACATCCCATGCACAAAGATGTGGAGAATCAAAATAGTCAAAGTGACTATTCTACCAAAATTATATATAAATACAATGCAATTCCTCTTAAACTACCAACAATATACTTCAAAAAAATTTAACAAAAATATTAAAATTTATGGAGAATCATAAAATGCCTCAAATAGCAAAAGTAATCCTAAGAAAAATGTGTAAAAATGGACGCATTGCATTTCCTGACTTAAAATCATTCTATAAAACAACTAATTAAAACAATGTGGATTTGCAATAAAAACAGACATATAGATCAATGGGACAGTATCAAACACCCACAAATAAATCCATTATATATTGATACTTAATGATAAAGGAGTTGTTACAGAAAAGAAGGTGCCATTTTCCTTGCCCCCAGTTATATGTAGGCACTTTACATTACAAGTCTCAGTATGCCATGAACCAGACTTCCTGAACAGGAGCGCTACTGGAAAATAGGGGCAGAGCTGAGTGGCCAGAAGGATCTATGTAACAGGGAAGGCAAGTGAACCTGCTTTCTTGATTCTCTGGCTTTGACTTGCATTTAGGGACTTGAAGGAGACAAGTGGAAGAGTGTCATGTAGAGACACTTGGAAGAGATGCTTGGAAGAGACACATGGGTGAGAGATATGTGGTGAGGCTGCTCCTGGTCTTTGGCAGAGATTATGGCAGCTATAATGTGCTACATTTTGGATTCTCTCTCTCTCTCTCCTGTCCCAGGTCTCCAGGACCTGCTTAATCCCTTTCTTGTGGTTCCCTGCCAGAATGCACCTTAGGCTTGTGGCAAGTTTTCAGGCTTTTTTTTTTTTTTTAAGATTTATTTGTTTATGCATTCAAGAGTTGAGGTGTAGGCCACAGGTGCGGGGGCAGGGAGGTGAGAGGATTCACCAGAGACAGAATGGGGAGCAGAACAGGCAGATTGAAATACTCCATTGAGGGGAGCAGCGGGCCAGATAGGAGAGGTTTGCTGCGCCATGTGGGTCGTCAGCTCCCTGGCCAGGGATCAAACTTGTGCTGCAGTGGCTGTGAATAGCTTCATAGTGCTGAGACTCGACCCCTTGCACCACCTGGGAGGCCCCAGGCTAAGCCTTTTTGCCTGGGCATTTACCCACAAAAGGATAATTTTCAGTTTTATTAGGAATAGCCTTTCTCCTATTTTCTCTCTATGCACACTAATTCTATTAAATATACATCACATGAAAAGTCTGCTTCCTTTGTCCTTAGTGCATATGGATGGCTGAACCCCTTTTAGAGCATGTACCCCTAAATAGTTTGGGGTCCTTGGGTACCCCCTCAGTCACATACTAAAAAATTCATGAACTTATAATGGGGGAAAGGAGAGCCTCTTTAAAAACAGTACTGGGGGGCCTCCCTAGTGGCGCAGTGGTTAAGCGCTGCACTGTGGAGCTGTCAGCAATGGCGTCGCAAGTTTGATGCCACGCCTGGGAGATTCCCACATGGCGCGGCAGACCTCTCCTGCCTTGCCCACTGCTCCCCTCGGCAGTGTATTTCAGTCAATCTGCCTGTTCTGATCCCTGCTTTGTCTCTGGTGTACCCTCTCGCCACCCCACACCTCTGGCCTGTACCGCAGCTTGTATCCACAAATAAATAAATCTTTAAAAAAAAAAAAGTACTGGGAAACTGGACAGTCATAGTGTGAAGCTGGATCACTCTAACTCAATGCACAAGAGCAAATTCTAAATAGATTAAAGACTTAGATATAAGACCTTCAACAACAGAATGTATAGAAGAAGACACTGGTGATATGATCATGACATCCATAATAAAGATGTTTTTGAAGATGACTCCTAAGGCAAGGGAAATAAAAGCCAAAATAAAGACTTGGGATTACCTCAAATTTAAAAGCTTTTATGCAGCAAAGGAAAATAAGTAGACTAAAAAGACATCCTACTGAATGGGAAAACACATCAGATAAGGGGGTTATTATACAAAATACACTAAAACACTGTACGATTTAACAATTAAAAAAAACCCAATTAATGGGCAGCAGATCTGAACAGACAGTTCACCAAAGAGGATATTTAGAAGGCCAACAGACATGTGGAAAAGAGTTTATGATAACTTTTAATAAAAGAAGCAGGTCAAAACCACCGTGTATTATCAATCACTCACACCAGTGAGCATGGCACATATTAAAAGGACCGACAGCAACAAGTGCTGGAGTATTCAGAAAAAGTGGAATTCTATTACTGTGGTGGGACTGTAAACTGATTCAGCTATTTTGGAAAGTGATCTAGATTTACCTTAAAAAGCTAAAAATGGAAATACCATATGACTCAGCAATCCCACTCTATCTGCATCTATCTGAAGAACATGAAATAATCAACCCCAAAATTATATTCTATATAATGTTTATTGCAGTATTAACTATAATAGTTAGGATATGGAAACAACTTAAATGTCCACTGATAAGAGGTTTGGTATATCTATACCATGGAATACTATATAGCCAGAAGGAAAGATAAAATGCTACAATTTATAGCAAAATTGAAGGAATTATGTGAGTTAAAGCAAGTCAAAGTGACAAAAACAAATATTGGGTGCTTACATAGCAGACAATTTGACAAAGCAAAATACTTATTAAAACTAGAAGATAGTAACAAAGTGGGGCTTCTGAGGCTATGAGGGCGGAGAGAGGTAGAAAGGGTCAAAGGAGTATAAAGGACCTTGCTGGAGAAAAAAATAAAAGAACTGGTTTAAGAGTCTTAGCTCTGTCTCTTGCAAATTATGTAACATATAAGTAAGTCACTCAACCTCTCTATACTTCTGGATTACTTACAAATGTGTACTTCATGGAATGTGGGTTGAATTATGTAAAAAAAAAAATTATGTGAAATTTTATAAATTGAAAACCACTACATAAATTAGCATTACTATTGAGTTCTTCAATTTAGTAAAAGATGACTTACATTTGAGACTGTGAAATAGGAAAACAATGATGCTATTGAAAGAGAAGAGGAAACACAAAAGCAAAGTTTAACCCAAATGGAAGATTAAACAAAGGCACTATAGGGTTGAAAATCTTAGGTTCAAATATCTACTTTAAATACATTTATTATGCTTATAACAGAAAACAATTACACAATCTCTTTACCTTCCCTAAAATAAATTTTCAGTTTTCTTTGGTTTCTTTTCATCTTTATCCACCTACCTTCAAAATCATTTATTAAGTATATATTATATGCCGGGCACTGTGCTAGAGCACTGGAAATACAAAAATAATACTACGAGTAGGCTCCAAGATGCTCAGATTAGGAAGGGAGAGATACTTATAATTACAATAGAATGTGATAAGAATTAATTTAGGCTTCCACCAGGTGTTTGCACAGTAATTATAAGGTGTGGCCAGCTTTTGTTCTACTTTTAGAATATATAGGTTTTAGAATCATCAGCAGAGAGATGACCCCTCTAATGCCTGGTTGCTCACCAGCCAACCAAAGAAGATGTAGAGAAGTTAAAGACTGAACTACATTCAGACGTTGAAGACAAAAGTGCTATAGAAGGAAAGTGAGGAAGTATACACAGAGGTGGAAGAAAGTATGTTAGAGTGCCAAGAGTTTGAAAAAAAAAAAGAAGTAGTCTTTTCCAAAAAATATTTTTCAATAAAAACACATAGGGCCAAATAAATCAAGGTAAATTATGGGGTCTTTGGAAGTTGGTGATGATCTCCGAAGGCCAGTGTCAGTCAAAGGGTGGAAGATAGATGAAAAAGGCTGGAGGAGTGATAAAGTGGTAAAATCTGGCAGTGAAAAGTAATTATTTTCCTCTCCAACTTTATTCACTGGTTGAGAGATCTGTATGGTTTTACATTACGGAGATAGAAAGCCCAGGAAGAGATTGAATAATGATAAAGAAAAACTCTTACAAGATGATACTATCAGGCAGTCTTCTAAACATTTTACCTATATTAGCTTGTTTAATATATGAGGCATCTGATAGTTAAGTAACTGGCCCAAGGTAACCCAGTTAGTCATTCCATTCAGTCAGGTTTCCAAATCAAGCAATCAGCTTCAAGTTGCGTGCTCTTCAAATTGTACATGCAACTAACATAACATTAAAGTGTCTTTGGGGAGGATGAAAACCTGCGTATGCTGAATAACAAAGGGACTAGACCATGGCATTTTCCCTTTAGCTCACCTTAGGATGGACATCACTTACCATCACCTTATAATTTAGAGTATGTTCAAACTGGACGAGTACAAGACAACCAAAATGAAACTCTGTTGACAGAGGGATCTAAGTATGGGTTTGTGCTGCCCCCGCGTCTCCCTTTTTGGACATACTTTCTTGTCTATCCAGTTCCAGTGTTGGTGCCACCAATAATCAGACCTCAGTAGCCTGGTGATCATTAATTCAACAAATATTTAAGCACCAACTTGGGATGAGACATTGCGCTAGATCCAGAAATGAACAAGATAGACAAAATCTTCCCCTAAGGCCTCTTAAATTTTACATTCTAGTTGGGGGAGAAGAGGTTTAGTGATTGAGGAAGACGGGCTAGGAAAGCAAAGCTGGAAATGGGTAAACAACGGGGAATGGGAGGACCTATATTAAACGTGCAGAAGCAAGGCGAATATGTAGCAGCAGACAGGCCTTCAGACCACGCCCGAGAATCATTTGCATTTTACTTGCATCAATTCACAGCCTACAGACGGCCAGGTTGTGTCAATAGATACCTTAAACCACCTAATCCTGCCACTTCAAAATCATCGCCCCCCCCCCCCCCCCAATCGTGCCTGACAGGTCGCCCGGCCACTTTGGGTCCCTTGGCTTATCAGTCCCCCTCGACCTTATCTAGTCATCTTTTTTGAGAGCGACATCGGCCCATCCGGGCCTGTCCGCCAGTGGATCTCCCTCAGAGCGGCCCCCTCGGGCCCCTTGGCCGGCCAGATCACCCCAGTGCCACGCCTCCTGACGGGAGATTTGGCCCGCACGTTGTGCTTTGTTCTTAGAGCAGGTTTTCAAAAAGCCGCTCCCTCTCGGCTCCAGCTGTTTTCCTGCCAGCGCATGGAGACTAGACAGCTGCAGCGCCCCCGGCGGCACACCTCGGTCCCAGCAGGGAGTGCCCGCCGCCACCACAACCCGCCTACTCCCCCTACTCACGGAACGCGGGAGCTGGCGAGAATGGCGCACGCCCAGACCGTCACGACCGCGCTTCTGATTGGCTGCGCCGCGCGACATCCCGAGGAGGGCCCAGACGGCGGCTGGGGATGGTGGCCCGCGCGTGCGCAGTCTGAGGGCACTGAGCAGAGGGGGAGGTGGCCGGCTGCTTCTCCGGAGTCCGCCATTTTGTTGCTGTGGCTCTTGGGAACGGGTTAGGTAAAACCGCCCGGGAGACAAGACGCTCCTTGGATTCTGGCGCTTGGCGGGGCGGCAGGATTCGGTGCAGAGCCGTGGGGCGCGGAGCCGCCGCGTTCCAGATTAGGAGTCCTTAGAGGTACCCTCCCTTATACTCTGGGCAGCCCGAGAACCTCGGGGCGGCCTCCGCTGAGGCTCGGCTTCGCCCGCCCTGACCTCGGGCTCTGCCCGCATTCCCCGGGCCGGCTCCCTCAGTGAGGCGTTCCCGGCGCGGGCGGCGGCGGAGGATGCTGCGGTCCCGGAACCGAGAGGAAGGTGCTGGCTCGGCCCTCTAAGCGCGTCTCGAGGTGTTCTGAGAGGCCCTCCTTTGGCCCTAGAGCCGTTTGTTGGGCAAAGGAGTCCAGGCGAGAGCAGCTGCTGCCCTAACCCGCCACAGAGCCCCGGCCCAGCATCATGTCCTCCGCCAGGTTCGACTCCTCAGACCGTTCGGCCTGGTACATGGGGCCAGTGTCTCGCCAGGAGGCGCAGACCCGGCTCCAGGGCCAGCGCCACGGTATGTTCCTAGTCCGCGACTCCTCCACCTGCCCCGGGGACTACGTGCTGTCGGTGTCCGAGAACTCGCGAGTCTCCCACTATATCATCAACTCGCTGCCCAACCGCCGTTTTAAGATCGGGGACCAGGAGTTTGAACACTTACCGGCTCTGCTGGAGTTCTACAAGATCCATTACCTGGACACCACTACCCTAATCGAGCCCGCGCCCAGGTAGGTGAGCACCCGCTCTTGTGCGGCGCGCATCCCACCCTGACTTCGCGCGAGGGTCGAGAATAGCCGGGCTGGTTCGCTTGGATACAATCGGGGAGTCAGACCCGGGCGGGGCAGGGGTGAGGGTGGAGGTTGCTGAACCCATTTCCCTCTACTCTGCACCAAATTATTTTTCAGAAGGCATTCCGAACGGAAGACTAGTGTTGGATATGGGTCACTGGATGTGGAGAAGCTTTTTATTAAAGTGTACACTTTTTTTTGCCTTTCGTCTCTTTTTCCATTTGGTTACCTCACTGAAGCAGGGTTTTGGTTTTTTTTTAACTTTTTTTTTTTTTTACTGTCGCCTCCCTCTCTCCCCCTAAAAATGCACAGACATACAAGTTTGCACTTCATTCAAGGTACCTGGACTCCCTGCAGATCTCTGAATTACAGGTTTAAGAACTCCTAGACTGCAACCTTGGAAACAATGGACAAATGAAAACGTTCTAACGTTTAGAAACAAAAGCCTTTAACTGACATGTCAGAACTATATATTGATTACCCTGGTGCCAACTTTGAAATGAACCAGATGCCTTCTCTTTTTAAAAGTGGTTTATTAGCTTTTTGTTTGAAATTTTATTTTGTAGTTTTTCTCCAGGTTTCAGCATTAGTAGGCTATGGAAATCCATTTGGTTAAATTACAAGGAGGAAGACTAGAGTGTTACTAAGGGAAATTTTGAATGACATTTTATTTCTATCCTAGTTCAATTTCAGGTGTACCTTTTACATTGTCTATTATCTATCTTAAGTTAAGGACCCAAAGTGACACTTGAGCGTTAAGCACCCTCTTTTTCAAGTAAAATGCATTGTTTGTTTTAGTTTTCCATAATCAGTATTTTACTGGCAATTTCTTTTACTTAAATTGTACTAAATATGAGTGGAAGAAATTGCCTAGAATTTTAAAAGGTATTTTACTGCCCACTTTTTCCCCTGAAATATCTGTTTTAGAAGGACAGGATGCAAATATAAATTTTTCAAGATGAGATGTTTCTGACTGTTGATTTACTAAAACATTCTGAACTTTAAACATTAAGAGCTATTGTAATTAATTAAGGAGGACCCACTAGATGCATAAGTGCTTCTGTGTAATAGAGAAGAAAGTCATGACGGAGTGTTGACTGTAAGGTTAACTTCTGAACTAAATGAACTTTAAAAACTGGAAGAAAGTGACAGTAATCCAATACAGTAAAACAAAGATCTAGACACCAAGAATCTGATTGGTGAAATCTCCAGGTCCTCAAGGAAGCTGGTAATTGGAGGCAGTTTCCAGCATAACATAATTACAATCTAAGAAGTTGGAGAGACACTTAGGACTCAATGGAATGAGTTTTTTTTAAATATGTTTCAGTAAATTACTTCCTTAATAGCATAGATGAATTGTATCATTAATTTCAGGCACTAAGCCATGTGATGTGCAAAGCTTTATGCTACTTGAGGTGACAGCTGTATTACAATACAGCTGTCTTCAAAAGTGTGAGTTAAGAATTTAATCCCTTTTTAGAGTGGGGGGGGAAGAATATTATGCTGAGATTTCCCACTGTGGGCAGAAAAACTCCAAAGCTATACCACTCTAGGTGTCTTCTTAGACACCAAGTGACACATACTGTCCTTGATGCTTGTTCTATTCTGCTCTTATCCCTCCTTTAGTATAGCCCCCACAGGGCTACTTGCTCACTTCCTGGTAGCTGCCCCAACACACCTACTCAATTTTTGTACCTTTGCTTAGGCTGTTGACCCTTCACTAAACCACCTAACTCCACCCCTTTCTCACTAATTGAAATCCTGCCTGTTGCTCCAGTACCCTCATAAATAATAGGCCCTCTCCAGTGAACTTCCCCTTCGTATTCAGCTTTAATTGTGTTTCCTCTTTGTGCCCTCTGCCCCATTTATATAGCTATAACTTAGTTTTTAATTTTTCTTGGTATCTGGAAGGGTGATCGTAATGATGGTTGAATTCTGACTGGATCTGCTTTGTTATACTGAATCTTTGGATTGCCACTCTCAAGCCTGAAACTCACAGATTTGGTTTGATTTGTTACTAGCTGAGGCAGAACCTAGTAAATCCTTGGCCAGTGTAAAACCAGTGTAATTGGCTTAGCTCTTTCGGCATCAAAATTGACCTCTTAAAGCTGGGATATCATGCCCTTTGGCTAATAGTTCTTTTCTGTTTGTTTTGCTTAGCTAGAGGTCATAACTAGTGACTTACTCAGAATTAAAGGACTGGTGCTTTGTTCTAGTTAGATTTTTTTTTATTGGAATGTTCCTTAACTTTTAATTTTATGCTTTTATTAAAACATTTACAAGAGAATTATATTCCAGTGATAGATAATAGGAAAGATGGGTTACAGACATACTTTCTTCATCATGAAACATATATTAGTTATACTTTAGACAGACCGAAAAGTAGAAAAATAAATACCCATAAATTAATGCTGTGATGGAAAAAACCTAGGCTGGAGGAATATAATAGAGAGGACTTAACTGGGATGGTATACTGAGAGAAAGCATGAAACTGAGGGTAGAGAGGAAGCCAACATTGGAAAGACTTGAGTTAAGTGGAAGAAAAGGGTTTGTCTAAGCAGTAGGAAGAGCTTGCACAGAGGTCCTGAGAAAGTCCACCAGGACCTTTGTGGCACATAAAGAAGAAAGGGGTCACATAAGAGTTTGGAGATACAATGTCCAAAGTAAGGAAACTGGATTTTATAAAGTACAGTAGGTGCCATGGAAGGCATTTGAAGCAGGTGAGTTAACTGGGGATGTTACTGTAACCTGGTCCAAAATAATGGTGACTGATAATACAGCCTAGGTCAACAGTAAGCTATGGCTTAGACATACCTTTTATGGAAATAAAATTGATGTTGCTGGTAGGGAGAGAGATGTTGGGGGAATAGAAAGGAAGAAACAAATAACTGGTATTTGCTTAGGCTGTTGACCCTTCACTAAACCACCTAACTCCACCCCTTTCTCACTAATTGAAATCCTGCCTGTTGCTCCAGTACCCTCATAAATAATAGGCCCTCTCCAGTGCACTTCCCCTTCATATTCAGCTTTAATTGAGCTTTAATGTTTAACAAATATTTGGTATTTCAAATAACTTTGTATCTTCTAGGTTTATCTTTCTGTTGTTGTTTTTTTAAAGGTTTATTTATACAAGCTGGGGTACAGGCCAGAGGTGTGGGGCGGCGAGAGGGGTCACCAGAGACAGAGCTGGTAGCAGAACAGGCAGATCAGAAATACACTGCTGAGGGGAGCAGCGGGTGAGGCAGGAGAGGTCCGCAGCACCATGTGGGATTCTCCCCGGCTGGGCGTCGAACCCGCATCGCGGCTCCACAGTGCAGTGCTCAACCGCTGTGCCACCAGGAAGGCCCTGTTGTTGTTTTTTTAATGGTATTCCTGTTGTGGATTTTAAATTTAACCCCCTGAAAGATGTCTTGGGTGGCTTTTGTTGAGTTTGACCCTAAAAGAGTCTCTTTCTGCACATGAGTGTGATTTTATATTATAAATCATTTGATAAACAGAAATCCGGTGGTGGTTTTCATTTGCATTTTACTAGAGCATAAACACTTTGAAGATTCTGTTTACTAAGTTACAGTTAGCATTTAGGTAAGTGGAGTGTTTTTAATTATGTAAATGCATTTCTATTGTAACAGCATTTTATAAAGTTTGAATGGATTGTTCAGGTATGAAATACATTTTCCCATGGTTTAGAAACTTGAAGCTAGGTTTTGCATAGTTTGCTTATAAAATTTTCCAGTTCTACATTATTTGAAAGCTAGGGAAATAATCATGAGAACTGAAACTTTGAGGCAAGGCAGAGAAAATCCTGTTTGTACTCATCAGACACTGCACATAACATTTACCTGGTAATGTGGCACCATCATAGAATTGGACAATCCCTATCATGCGCTTGAAGGAGTTACTGGTTTCCGAGATTTTTAAAAAGAACGCGTCCAAGCTGTCTAATATGGCAAAGTAGCTGTGGGAGAACCAAGAAGGGATGCTGACCCTAGTGAGTGCTCAAAGGAGGATCATTACACCTGTAAAGCAGAGCCCATGGACTGAAGGATGCCATAGGCAACACAGTCATGCCCCCCCCCTCACATCCCCTCATGTGGAGTTCTAAAATTAGGAGTAGGGGAGAAGGATTTGACTTCTAAATAAATCAAATGGTTGTCAGTGCTTTATGTGTCATGGGAATACAACTCTTAATTGGGCAGGCTTTCATTCCCAGCGTAATGACAGTGTTCTTGTATCTCACCTGAATCAGATTTAGATGCTTTAAATTTTTAAATAAACCTTTAAATCAAAGGTTTATTCATGGTGCCATATTCTATGTTGATCAAAATTACTGGCGATGTAAAGTAATCAACACTTCACTGGGCAATTGTATATAGAAGTGGCAGGAGAGGAATGCCTTCAGGAATGATTGACTATTTGAGAAGATAAAAAAGAAAGGGACAGAGTGAAGGCTTGGTTCTTCCCCCTCAACCCAGCAAGTAGAACCATTTTTTGAGATGCCTGCTAAAAGCAAAGTAATAACTTAGCAGTCTGATGGGTTTGTAGTTGAGAAGCAAAGACTAAATATTATATAGATTTTTTTTAGTCTTAAGGTTAGATGGAATCACCCTTAATGAGCAGAGGAAAAACAGTTGTGGAGAGGTGGAGAGGTAGCCACAGGCATAGGAGAACCATTTGTGTGAATGCCCAACCATTTATTCAGTGCCACTGAGTGGCTAAGAACTAAAGCAGCTTCATTGTGAAAATACTTAGACATTCTAGAGTTTTTTCTGATGCAGAAGCAAAATATGAAGTGTCAGTCACCACTTTATATTCTCAATGCATTTGCTTCTTACTGTCCCATCTTTAACAAAACTGTTTAACTTCACTGGGGGCTAGTCTTCATTCAGCTTTTGGTGCATCACCTTCTTTGTGTGTGTGCTGATTTTAGCAGAAGTCACTCCTTCCTGGAGTGCTCCTTGACCATATCAACTTCTGTTGTGACACACATTAATTATACTTTGTGCTCTTGTTTTCCTTCCAGTCTCACTACTAAATTGGCAGTCTTTTTGAGAGCTGGAATTTAGTTTTAGTTCATTGTTTGTTCCCCAAGTTCTGAGTACAAAGGAAGGCCATTGGTTACCTGGGTAAATGAATTTTTAGGGAATATCATACTAGAGCCAAAGTAGGGTCCTCATAACCTGTGTTTTTAGAACTAACTGCTCTTAACTTCTAGTTGTACAAATAAAATACCCATGGATGACTTCTGAAATGGAGCAGATTATACTGTTAAAGTATCTGAGAAATTTGTAGTACTCCCTAAATTTTTCACAGAATCTGTGGTCCTTGAATTAGAGACAGTTGTACTTTAAAGGGAGGAGTAGGAAGCTAATGTGAATGTCTCATACATGTAATGACATTCATTCTCATGCACCTGGAAGATGCAAGATTTATTCCTGAGGCTACTAGCCTAGGGATTATGAGTGAGACTCAGGCTGCCTAAGTGCAAATCGAACCTTTGCTTTGACTTTCTAATCTGTAAAGTGGGAATAATAACAACCTACCTCACAGAATTGCTGTGGGGAATCAATGATTTAATGTCTACAAAGACTGCAAACAATACCTGGATAGGTATCGTCAACTCTTTATTACTGTTGCTGCTTCTAGTACTGTTTCTTTTTGAGATTTACTGATAATAAGCACTTTGCTCCTTAGTTAGGAGGATGTTAATAAGTAATAAGGTCTTCAAGGTTTTCCAGCAAGTTCCTAATCACTATAGTATGCTGACTACTGTGAAGCTAATCATTTACATTAAAAAAGATAAATGTTTTACCAAATTGTTAGAGACTGCTTTTTGGAAAGTAATGTGGCAGTATTTAGCAAAGGTCATGAAAATGTTCATGTTCTTTATCTGGGAATTGGGGTTAACAAACTAAATATATACTCAAACTTTTAGTTTGTGACAGTAATGACTAAGTAGGGGGAAATAGAAAAACTTAAATATCCAGAAACACAGGAATACTCCATGGTAGCATGCTTACAAAATAAAACATTATCCTGCCATGAAGTGATCATGAAGAAGACACAGTGGTGTGGGGAAATGCAGGAGGTGTGATACTAGATCAAAAAAACTGGCCACAGCCCTACACAAGATTCTCTTTTAAGAAAGCCATGAACTTGGCCAGTTGGAGTAGACAAAGATAATGTAGCTGTTTAAGAGCAAGAACTGTGGTGTTTTTTCTTTCGTTTTTCTTGATGTTGCAGTATGATGACTTCCTATGAAGGGAAATTTTATTGAAGTTTCATTAAAGATCACCAGTGGAGATCATATTATGAAATAACTTTTCAGATTATTAATTGGGGAAAGAAAGGAAGAAAATGGCCATGAGCCCATCAAAAATAAAACAAATTGGAAGCCACAGTCTGTGGTTAGTGCTAGGATATACTCTCTTGGGGCTGTTCTAGAACTAAGGTCTGGTGATGGTCCTGCAGGTAAAGTTGGCTCCTAAAGAGGTACAGAATTATTGGGCGAAACCTAGGGCTCATTACTCTGGAGTAGATTCTGTGAAGCAAAAAAGTACACTGGGAGCAGGGAAGAGAGTTAATGATCAGATATTCCAAAACTTGCTGTATTTGCAACTTTTCAGAGTATTTTTTAAGTGAATAGAAATCTCTCTGTTACTTTTGCACAAGGGGCATTATTGATAGGTTGTTGCTAAAAAGCGGGAATGTACTTTTATACTAACTCTGGAAATGCATTCTACAGTGTACTTGGTAAATACACGAATATACTGATGTTTACATGAGAGCTCTTGCCTGTGATTTTGTTTTGGGGTGTTTTTGTTTTTGTGTGTGTGTGTGTGTGTGTGAAAACTTTCACATTTTCATTTTGATGCTCAGATGTTGATTTTCTATACAAGATGCAGTGTGGTTTGGTTTGGTTTTTGTTTGTTTGTTTTTTGTTTTAAGTTTGGCAAGTATATAAACCCTTCCTGGTTTTTGTAGTTTGAGGAACATGGAGACAGAGGCCTTGTCATTCTCTCATGGGTCTAAGGAAGTGTTCAGAATGCATGCCATAGATTAGGACCAGGAGGAAGAGTATGTGGTAGTTGTGATAGGGTTCTATCAATGGCAGCTACCTAACTTAATGGAAATTTAAAAAACAAATTCAGACCAAGTGTTTTTCTGTGTAAACAAAGGTTTCTTTTAAACACATACATACACTTGACATGTGACTTTAAAAGGTATATTCAGAAAATTAACTTCTTTTGCAATATAAACTACAAAAAGTAAAACAATGTGACACAGTTTTCCTAACTACTGAGAATAGAGAGAATGTAGAGAGGAAAATAGTTTATTAAAAAGTTTTTTAAACACTGGTGCAGAATAAAATTTCTCTTAGAGTAATTTTCTTCTCTTTTAAGGTATCCGAACCCACCAATGGGATCTGTATCAGCACCCAACCTACCTATGGCAGAAGAAAATGTGGAATATGTACGGACTCTCTATGATTTTCCTGGGAATGATGCTGAAGACCTGCCCTTTAAAAAGGGCGAGATCTTGGTGATAATAGAGAAGCCTGAAGAACAGTGGTGGAGTGCCCGGAACAAAGATGGCCGGGTTGGGATGATTCCTGTCCCTTATGTTGAAAAGCTTGTGAGATCCTCACCACACGGAAAGCATGGAAATAGAAATTCCAACAGTTATGGGATCCCAGAACCTGCTCATGCATACGCTCAACCTCAGACCGCAACTCCTCTACCTGCAGTTTCCAGTACTCCTGGGGCAGCCATCAACCCCTTGCCATCTACACAGAATGGACCTGTCTTTGCAAAAGCAATCCAGAAAAGAGTACCCTGTGCTTATGACAAGACCGCCTTGGCATTAGAGGTAAAATATGCTAAGGCTGGTTTTTTGGGTCCTTTGACATTTGGGTCTGTTTTAAATTTTAATTTCATTTCTACAAAGTAATGACTACTCATTTAAAGCTATAGTCACAGGAATAAGATTGGGTGATTTCGGAAGATCCAGTGTGTTTCACTTGATTCTTTTGTCCTTTTCTAGTCCTTATTTCTCACAAGTTAGCCTGCTTGCCAACTCTTACATTCGTAAAACCTCATAGATTTAGTTTCACAGTTGTTGACTTTCTTTCCATTAAGGAAAGATGGTAGTTAATGAAGACCCAAGACCTAGAGATGAAATTAACAGACACACACATGGCCACTTGTTCACTTGCATATTTCTAACATTGTGATCTGTGGACAAATACAAGTAAATGTCTTAGAGTTCCTCTTTAGCTCGGCAGAGGAATAATCTTAAAATATCTCACACCTTACTTATTAGAGATCTTGTAAATCATAATAGTGTGAAATGCAGATAAACAAATTATCTGTCAATAATAGACCACATAAACCATGGTGGTCCCAAAATTTCTGTTGCCTGATGACATAGTAGCCATCAGATGGCTAGCCACAGATTCTCTAGTGTTTTATGCTGGCAGTGACCTCATATAGCCCATGTTTACTCTGTATCTTGGCTCCTAAGTGTGCAAAATCCACGGTACTGTTGCATTTGAATAACAAAATTGCCTGATTATGCATTTCTCAGAAAGTTTCTCCTTCACTGAGTGACACATGACTATAGAACTTCAACATTTTAATTACCAAGTCATGTTTGTCTAACTAAACTTTAACTGCTTTTTAAAAGTCCCTTGCAAAAAGCTTAACATATTAATGTGGCTTGCCAAAAGACACAGAACTCCTAAAGATAGATGTTGACATGGGGTGGGTGTATAAAACTGTATCTTAGAAAGTAGAAATTGACAAATCTACAGTGACCATATATGAACCCAAACCATGTTGTGCCTTGGGGGAAGGGAAACAAGAAGGCTCTGAAAAGTAGATTTAAGAAATTTGTTTTTAAAAGAATGGTCCCATATGTATTTTGTTATTTTTATTGAGGCATAAAATACATACAGTGAGGTAGACCCTAAATATTATTGTATTAGAACATAGGGTTTGGTGTACAAATCTTAGCTCTTTCCCTTTTATGAAAATGCTCTTTGAATCACAAACTGCAGTGTATGTTTCTTTAAATATGATTACAGTTGAACTCTCTGAGTTTTATCAAATAGCATATATGTTAGAGAAACTGATATTTAACACTTTGTGTGCCGGTGCCCTTTAAATTTACCAGCCCTTGGGGCCGGCCATTTTCTGTGCCACCGCATGAATGGTATAAGCATTCAATAAAGCACAACTCCTAAACTACTGGATATTAAAAAAAACTGTAATATCTCTCATAAAACACCTTACACTTCACCAGAACAATGTGTAAAGCTTCTAGACTGAGTACGATCAAAGAAATAGCTCCTAATAGTTCCAAATAAATCCACTGTGGCTAGAAAAACCGGAGACTAGATGAACACGTATTAATACGTGAGCGACCTCCTGATACCGGTGACAAAAACATGTACTAATAAGTGAGCGTACCACAAAGTGTTAAGTTAGTGATTGTTCTCTGTGTATTCACCCCAAGGTCAAAATAGGGCAGGGTTGGGAGATGGACCCAGGTGCATGGCAGAAAGATGAAATAATGGAGCCTATTGCTTAAAAAAAGTAAAATAACCCGCAAAACAGATAAAAGTTAGCAGTAATTTGTTTTATATGTATTTTTCCATGGTTATCCTTAATTTTCTCTGGATCAGAAATAATAAGTGAACTACAAATCTGAAGGTTTATTTCAGAGACTGACTACTGTCTTTCATATTGATTGTAAGGAAAGAATGAGTGAATGAGGCTTATAGCAGGGAACAGAATCAGGGGGAGTTGTGGGGGGGTGGAATTGTGTAATCAGGTGCTTTTATATGTCACAGTGGAGGGAGAGAAAAGAAACCAGAGAAAACTGTCTCAGAGCTGCCATAGTCCTAACTAATTATCCATGGGATTCTCACTCACACACACACCTGTGCATGTACAGGTACATATCTCTGACCTACTGCATACCTCAGTGCCCTCACATAGCTTGGGGTATCCTGAGTTCTAAATACCTTTCAATTTGCATAGTGGTTTCAGCCTTTCAAGGCATTTTTACATCTGTCATCTCACCATGGGGGTAGGGAGTTAGGATTCAGAGAGTTGGTATGATTTGCTGGGTCAAGCAGCTGATTGTTGGCACACCAGGGTGAGAACCATGGAGGGGTGAAGTATCCCCATCAGAACTCCAAGCCTGAAAAGGAAGTAGGTTCTTAACTGAGCAAAGATTTAAAGCCCCACTCCATTTAGGACACCTGTCTGTTGATCTTGGACTCTAAAAGATGTGTGTGTTTTAGAAATCCCTGTGTTACTGTGTGTTGCTTAGAGTGTACACAGGGAGGTTGTTGAGGGGATTTTAGAGCATGGTGAGTGGGTACATAGGCAGGCGGCTGCTAGAGGCCAGGATGAAAAGTAGGAGCCCAGCTAATGATGTATATTTTAAGATAACCTACATTTTTGACCGTTATACAGCTCTCCTAGTCTTTCAGGCTTTAGGGAGCAGTCTCCACACCTGAGCCTCCTGGTTACACTATTAGCAGCTTTGTAAACCTTGACAAAGTCTCCTTTTGGTGTGTTCCCAAAAGAAAATGTAAATAGGACCTGAGATAAATAAACCTTTACCAAATTCCACTTAATGACATTTCTCATTCTACATGTTTAAATGAGACTCTTGGCATAGTGTAAGTAAATGTTTCTATGAATTATCTTCCAAAACTGTTAGAATAGTCTGATCTTGTTTAAAACAACTCTCTTGGGACTGTTGCAATTAGGTTACCAGGAAAAGTATTAAAATTAAAATGAGAAAGGTGAGAGAGTAGGACAAAATGTACCAGTAATTGAAGCTTCCTTATTCCCATGATATTATTACAAGAGACCCATGATGGTTTAGATGAACTTTTTTTCTTGAATTATATTACAAGTTTTTTTCGTTAAACTTGATTTTTGAAAGAATGTCCCTAAAAGTAAAGAGATATTTTAAAACAGGTCTTTGTAAAGTCATTTGTCTTGCATGCTCATCTCTTTTCAAGAAGCAAGTTGATCTTGGGATTTGATTTAAAATGGATCTCTTGGTACCTGTATAAGGTGAATCACAGTAGCTGCCCACTCCTTGAGAGTAGCAGAACTTAGCCATGCTGGAAGATCTGAAAGGTCTCTTGGAAAGCAGGTCACATTGACAAGAACATTCTTAGGTTGAAGAAGCAATGTAATCCTTTTTTGCAAAGCAAGATCGTTGACCAGAAAAGAATGTTTGGAGCAAGGGCTATAAAATATTAACTCTCAGCACTATCAAGCTATCACCAGGAACTGCAGCATGAGTTAATCCCCGGCCAGGTAGCTAACCGACATAGCACAGCAGACCTCTCCTGCCTCGCCCACTGCTCCCCCCAGCAGTGTATTTCAGTAGATTTGTCTGTTCTGCTCACCACTCTGTCCCTGGTGAATTCTCTTACCCCCTGCACCTCTGGCCTACACCCCAGTTCTTAACATGTATAAATAAATAAAATAAATCTTTAAAAATAATAATAAAATATAGTCAAAGTTGTGTTCTCTGATACAACACAGAAACAAGATGCTTCAGAAGAAATGTGTACCAGCATTCTAATCTTGACTTTTCCTGCTGTGATCTTGGGCAAGTTACTTAAATTCTTTGATCTTAGAAGGCACCCTGGCTCTGAGAGTTAATAGGAGTTTGTTCATTTATCATCCATTTATGCAACCAATCTGTGAAGGTTTCCTTGTAGGGTTCTGCTACTGGAGCTTACCAGTAATGAACCATAGCAGTGTGGTAAGAACTTGGATAACACAGAGTAATGAAGGGAGAGAAGGGATGGGGGTAGGAGATGGGCCTGCATATGGGTGTTAATCTGGGAAGGCTTCTTAGAGAGGGGATGACTCTTGAACTGAGTTTTGAAAGATAGAAACTAGCTAGGTGAAGTGGAAGAAGGCATTCATGGCAGAGAACATCTTGCATGAACAACACCAACACCACTGAGTCGCTGCAGGTTGGTGAGGAATGCTGGGTATGTTGGGCAAAGGGCAAAAGTGGCAAAAGAAAGCGAAACAGGAAAGTGTACTCTTGGTATATCACCAAGGGCTAAACTGAGACTAACAATTATCTTCTGTTACCTTCACTGAAACATGAAATAGCGAATTTGTCACAACTAATAAAGATTCTGAAGTTTGTGGGCAGTTTACCTTTAATTTATTTTTATTTTTTATTTTTTTTTATTTTTATTTTTTATTTATACATACAAGCTGGGGTACAGACCAGAGGTGTAGGGGCGGCGAGAGGGTTCACCAGAGACAGAGTGGGGAGCAGATCAGGCAGATCAGAAATACACTGCTGAGGGGAGCAGCAGGCGAGGCAGGAGAGGTCTGCTGCACCATGTGGGATTCTCCCCGGCCGGGTGTCGAACTCGCGTCGCTGCTGCCAACAGCTCCACAGCGCAGCACTTAACTGCTGCGCCACCGGGAAGGCCCCTTTAATTTATTTTTAAATAATAGAGCAGATGATTGAGTCTCTCTGTAATAATATTCTCACACCTTTATATATGCCAGTATACTTTCCTGACTAGAAAAGGAACAAGTTTGCGTATGTGTGTGTCTCTCTCTCCCTCCCTTCTCCCCTCCCTCACCCTTTCTCCATAAAGGGAAGAAATTTCTTAGCTCCTTCATAATTCTGTTTAACTTTGCATGCATGCACTCATGATTAGTTGTATGAAAATTTATATCTAAGTTTCTGAATGTATCCTCGGCATTTCACTGTGATGTGTATGCCATCCAAACCTCTATACTAAAATCCTCTGCAGCCTCTCCTGATCTGTCTCTCATATCTAAAGACAGTAAAATTGGTCTGGTGGGATTTGTTTTGGGTTGAACACATACAACCTTCCAAATCATTTCCCATTCTAAATCATTTCCCATTCTAAATCCTCAAACTATCTGCTGACTAATTACAACCAGAATTTTGTCCAAGTTTGATTTCTGGCTCACCGTTTTCATTTTATGAGAGATTTAACTCTTCATGGTTCTTCCAGTTCCTGTAATTTTCTTTGGTAGGAGACCAGTGTCGGATTCTTGGTTCCTGTTTGCGCTGGTGTGTTTAGTGAAATACTTTGATATTGGTCCTTATCTATATAAGTACATCCTTTCTTTTTCTTTTTTTAAAGATTTATTTATGCATACAAGCTGGGGGTGTAGGCTAGAGTTGTGGGGTGGTGAGAGGATTCACCAGAGACAAAATGGGGAGCAGAACAGGCAGATCAAGTGAAGTACACTGCTGAGGGGAGCAGTGGACGAGGCAGGAGAGGTCTGCTGCGCCATGTGGGAAGTTCCCAGGCCTGAGATCAAGCTTCATGCTGCAGTTGCTCTGGATAGCTTCATAGTGCTGTGCTTAACCCGTTGTGCCACCAGGGAGGCTCTATAAGTACATCCTTTCATCATTAGTGCATGTTCTTTGTGTGAGCTCATCAGCATTTTAGGATATTTTGCTCCCATAGGGTTATCTGTGACTCTGTTTTTTAGATGCCTTCTTGGGATGTCTTCTCCCTATTTTGAAACTAGTCACTGGGTTACATCACGTCCCACAATGATAGCAGTTTGTTCATCACTCTTTATTGAGATGAAGTTGTCTGCATGCAAATGAAGGTTTCAGTAGTTCTTATATTTTTTAACCTATCAGTGATCATCTGATTCCCTTGTTTTGATAACCAGTAATTTTATATTCACAGTGATATCAGGTCTGTACATGTTAGTCTTCCAGCTCTGAAGATCCATACAGGTTTATAGCCTCCTAATGTAGTGGGGCTACTCTGTTTCCGGTTCTGTCACTCCAGCCAGTAACCCACCCCCCCCACCCCCATCCCCATCCCCGTCCCCCACCTTCTCTCCAGGGCTTGTGAAAAATGTTCATGAGCTCACATTCATCTTAAGTGAGAATACCAGGGCTTTTCATCAGTAATGACAGGGCTCCTCCTCTACCCTTTTGACGTTACACTGTCAGTTCTCCTTAATAGCATCTAGTTGTCAGAATTTGAATTTACTTATTCTCATTGGATTGTGAATTAGAGAAAAATGTGGCTCTTTCTTACTATGTAAATTGGGTAAGAATACCATGTCGAGGTCCTGGTATGGTTCAGGCAAGGCCTCTGTCAGCCTGGTCATTATGCTGACCTCAGTTTTCTATATGTGGTAATGGCTATGTTGAGTAAGAAGAACCATCGGCTAGGGGTTTCACAGAGAGTACTTTAGTCAGTCCTCTGGGCTGCCCTGTGGGGTAAGTGGCACCAGTCCAATTTTAATAATGCATTTAAAACTTAAGGTTTGTTTAATTTGCTAGTGGTCTTACTGGCGATGTGGGCAGAGCTAGCAATCAGCCCATGATCTTTATTTTCTGAACATCTTTATTGAGATAAAATTCACATATACAATTTATTTAAAAAGTACAGTTCACTGGTCTTGTGACATTCATTTTCTTTTGACTGAAAATGTATACAGAATTTGCAGTTTTTAAGTGTAAGGTTCGGTGGTATTAATTACATACACAGTGTTACTCAGCCATCACCTGTCTGTATTTCCAAAACTTTCCAACACTCAAAAGACAATCTCTGTAACCATTAAGCAATAATTTCCCATTACCCCTTTCCCAAGCCACTGGTACCCTCTAATCTATGTTCTGTCTGAATTTGCTTATTCTAGATAACTCATATAAATGAAATTATACAATATTTGTCCTTTTGGTCTTGATTCTCTTGGCATAATATTTTCAATTTTCATCCATGTTGTTGCATATTTTTTCATTCTTTTTATAGCCAAGTAATATTTCATTGTATGGATATGCTGCGCTTTGTTTAGCTATTCATTGATTGGTAGATATTAGGGTTATTTCCACCTTTTGGTTATTGAGAATAGTGCGTATATAAACGTTTGTGTACAAGTTTTTATTTGAATAGCTGTTTTCAGTTCTTTTAGGTATATGTTCAGCAGTGAAATTGTTGGCTCATGTGATAACTCTATTTAACTTTTTGAGGGTAGCCAAACTGTCTTCCACAATGGCTGCACCATTGTACATTTCCACCAGCAATGCACAAGGGTTATAATTCTCCACATGCTCCACATGCTCTCCAACATTTGTTCTTTTTTTTTTCCTCCCCAATTATAGTCATCCTTCTGGCTGTGAAGTTGCACTTCATTGTGGTTTTGATTTTTATTTCCTAGAATTATTTATGATGTTGAGCATCTTGTCGTGTGTGTCTTTGTGATTTTTATATGTTCCTCTTTGGTTTTTGTGGTCAATATAGGAGTTCTTTTTATAAAGAAGTCTGTATGTTAAGCTCTTAGCAGATAGGATTTCCTAATTTTTCCCCCTATTACCAATTTCTCTTATCAATTTCTTGATAGTGAACTTTGATGCACATTCTTAATTTTGAAGAAATCAAACTTACCAATTTTTTCTTTTGCTGCTTGTGCTTTTAATGCCAGATCTAAATATTCATTGCCAAATTTGAGATCATGAAGATTTCCCCCTGGTTTTACCTCTTGAATTTAGGTCCTTGATCTATCCCTATTTAAACTTTATGGTTTGATGTAGGGATCCAAATTCTCCATTTGCATGTAGAAATTGTTGTACCAGCACCGTTGTTCTTTCTTCATTGGATTGACTTGCGATGGTTGCCATTGAATATAGCACCCTTATCAAAAATCATTTGGCCATAAGTTTATTCCATTGGCCTGCATGTCTAACTATATGCCAGTACCATACTGTGGCTTTGTGTAGTAGTTTTAAAGTTAACCTGATTCTTTTTCAGAGGCCTTGTAATTCCATATGAACTTGAGGATCAGCTTTTTCATTTCTGTAAAAAAAAAAAAAAATCCTTTTAGAATTTTGGTAGGGATTCATTGACTTGTGAATCAGGATGGGTAGTGTTGATACCTCTGTCTGAACACAGCATGTCTTTCCATTTATTTTTCATCTTTATTTTAGCAATTTTTGGTATTTTCGTTGTAACAATCTTTTACCTTGGTTAAATATATTTCCAGTTAATTTTATTCTTTTAGATGCTATTGTAAATGGAATTGCATTCTTAGTTGTTCATCACTGGCAGATAGAAACACCACTGATAGATTTGTGGGTTGGACTTGTACCTGCAACTTACTGAATTTTATTTGCTCTAATAGCTTTTTTACGGTATATTTGAAAGTTTCTTTATATAGGATCATTCTGTTTTTGCTGTTAAAAAGTCTGTCTTCTACTGTCCTGAGATCCCTGTATCTGCCATTTTTATCCTCCAGATAAAAGTGCTTCTGTGTTGAGCCATTTCTCACCAGCATTCAGGGGACATCAGCCTATAGTTGTTCCTCTTTCTTCTGATTCTGCAGACGTCTCCATACAGTAGTTTACAAGAGACCTGTGACATGGAGTGCAGACTGAGCAAAGCAAGTCTCTCCTACAGAGATTGCTGTCTGGTGGTGGTGTGTGTGTGTACTGGAGGTGACAGAGAGGAGCAGAGCGTGCAGTCTCCTTGGGCAAGTCTGACAGAATCCTGGAGGACAAGGCACCTGACCCTGACCTCAAAGAAACTTTCCACAGTTGCCAAATGGGAGCACCCACCTGGCAGGGTTATTTTACAGAAACCACAAAAAGTGGGTAGGGCAACAGGGAGTGAAGACGTGGGTGAGATCTTCACTTCAAGTGCCATAAAGCATCATAGACAGAAAACTGGACTTGGGCTATGAGAAGGTCCTTGGTGCAATGTTGGGAGCAATAGTTAAAGTCTAGTAGTAGATTCTGGCTATAGGAGAGGAGGATGATGAGGCATTGGATTAATTGGTCTTGGGTGACATGAAATGATGAAAGGTAATGCAGGAATGATCTGATAGAGCCAAATAGTGAGAAACCTGGGGGGAGACACAGAAATAGGGGCCATAGCAGGATGGCAAAGCACATTCATAGTCCCCAAACTGGGAGCATGAGCTCATCCAAGACATGGGAGAGTGCTGTGGGGCCAGGGTTTTCAGGAAGGCAAGATTTTGTTCTCTTCCACTTTATCAGACATCAGCTAAAACAGACTACAAATTTCAGGCCAAGTGTGCTTTCTGGGCATCTGGGCTAGTTGAAGATAGAGAAGGCATAGATAAAGGGCAAGTAATTTTTGTAGGACATCGAGTAAATGTGTCAAATAAAATAGCAGTCTCAGGGGGAAATCGTTGATTTCCCAACATATGCCAACAGCATCCATCAGCTCCACACTGCAGAGCTTTGTTTCCTTTTAGTCTTAGCTCCTCCTTGCCCTAGCCTTTTTTTAAAACATCAGAATTGGATCTGGCGCTGAATCATGATCTACCTACAGACACCCAGGTATCCTAAGGTCATTTACCCATCTATATTGCACAGTCATCCGGATGTTTGCTCACTTTGGCATTTGGCCCCCCTTTTCTACACCACACCCTCCTTATATATACCCATATGCCCTTGCCTTTATACACACATTGCTTTTTTGTCTGTTTTGTTAATACATAAGTTATATTGTATTAACTATGTTGCTAACAATAAGTAGAAGTTAATTTGGAATAGTAATAGTTTGCTATTCATGAGTTTCATTTTTTCTGTTATTTTAAAAATAGAGACAAAAAATACAACCCATTTTCTTAGTCGCAAAGAAAATGATGAATAAATATGGTGATGTGTTGAAGAGAAAGGTTCACAGTGGAGTTTGTCTCCATGATGACCTCATTGTACTCCAAACATGAGAAGGCAGGTTCTTGCACTAAAAGGCTCAAAGAGGCTAAGGGTCTAGAAGACAGATAGTGGCAGAGCTCAAGGAAGTAAGGAGGTACTGTAGACCTGCTGCAAGGGACCTGGATTTGTAGCATCCCAATAACTCCTGCCTGTAAAATGATTATCTCTGTTCACCTAGACCCAACTTTAATTTGAGTTTTAAATAAGTATCATTGTATCTTATGTTTGTGTTTAAACAGTCTTTTGTTTTAAATGAAATAAGATGACTAAATTAGATAACAGCTCGATTTCAGATTCCCATTAGCTTCACCTTCCAGCTACAGTTTTATGACTTCTGTAGAAAAAGACATAGATTTTAAAATAAAATCCTTGTTCCACTTAATGTATTTTCCATAACTATCAAAAATATTTGTGTGTTTATCCCAGTTATAAAAAGACCCTTTTCTTTCTAGCGCCTAGAAATAAAAACGGTGTTACTTGGAGAAAGTGAGGGATACTTGACCTCCAGGCACTAATCTTAAAGCATTCTACATTTTCAGAAGTCATTATCAAAGTATGTCCCAAATCCTTTAAAGCTTAATGATTAAATTTGTTTACTCTAACCCAAATTTTTATTTCCTTTTAAGACAAAACCAGAAAAACCATTTCAGTTGTAATCATTTTTTCCCATTCAAGTATTTTGTACCTTAATTTTTGATACAAGCCCCAAAGAAAGAACTCAGTTGTTAACATCCCTTTTTTTTTTTTTTTTGAGATACTGACATATAATATCATATGTTCAACATAGTGGCTCTATATTTGTATATACAGTATCATCTGCCCATTATCCTCTGGAGTGTATTCCAAGATCCCCAGTAGAATCACAGCTAGTAGCAAACCCTGTACAGTCATGTACAGCATAGTGACATTTTAGTAATAGTGGTCCCATAATTCCTATTGCCTAGTGACACCTTAGCCTCTGCGGTGTTGTTGTGGTTTCATTTGAGGCAAAAGCCTCAGCTCATGTTTACTGTATCTCTTGACAGCCACACACCCTCCATGGATTTGATTTAGTCCCATGTTCATTTTATTCATCATAGCCCCTAAGTGTTTAAAATCTACTGGTGATGTATTTCATTCACACAATGATGAAATAGCTTAATAACATATTAATCAGAATGTATTCCTGTTGGAGAATCAAGTGCAACTTCATGAAGCCAAGCTTGAATGCCATGGTAAGTGAGTTGCGGGAACAATGGTCTGCCCCAGTGGACAAAAAGATCCAGAGCAAGGAAGCTAAAGAGCAGTGACAGATGGAAACTTACCTGCAGTGTAAGAAATCCTGCTGTGGCACATGCGCAGCTCTGCTTTGGCTGAAGCTGAAGGCCCAGTAAAGAGTTGATGCGGTGGAGGCAGCACTGGCCCAGGCTGGGTGCACAGAGTAGACTCCTCTACCTCCCTATAGGCCAATACCTCTAGCCAACCCTAAGCTCATTGTTTCAGCTCACAGTCTCAGGCAATGGGCAGCAGAAGCCCTTAGTTGAAGTGGGTTTGTGTGTGTGTGTGAGGTAGTACCTGCTGGGCACCTGCAAGGCATGACCATGTCTGAGCCCAAGATAGCCTCGGTCACTCAGGAGGGCCCCTTAGTCTAGGACCCATCTGTGCTGATGCAGTGACCAGGGCAGGGCTAGAGCTCGGGTCTCAGGAACCTAGGCTAAGGACCCCCTCCATAAGATCCGCCTTTTGTGATAAGTTTTACACTTTTTCATACAGGTGGTTGAGATGGGGTCATTTAAGGCCCCTGGACTTTTGACATTTTGAGGGGGGGGGGCTAATCACGTTTCCATTTTCTGCTGATGCCATCCCCACCCTGACAGCATTCCCCCTCCATCCTGGGACCTGGCTCAGATGGAGGCCAGGATTTGGGGCTCCCAAATTTGGGGTTTTTCTTTCCTCCTCTGAGGGCTCACCAAAAGAAGGGTGTTCATGCTAAGGCCCTGTATACTGACCAGGGTAGCAGGGCTTTGATTTTCCTCCTTCAGTGGGCCCTGCCAGTTGTATAGATTCCACCTGTATTAAAACAGAAAAATAAAGATGCCTCTGTTGTTAATTGGCACATCACTGTATACAATGTTTTTTTTTCCTATATGTATCTATAATAAGGTTTAATTAATAAGATAGGCATGGTAATAGGTTTGCAATGATAATGATAAAATATCAATTACAACAAAATAATAGAAGTTATATGAATGTTCTGTCCCTCCTCCCCATCCCCCCAATAGCTTATTGTATCTAATATGTTTTTCAGATTGTTGTTGACCACAGGTAGCTGGAAACTACAGAAAGCCAAACTAGATAAGGCGGGGACTACTGTAATGCAAAATGACCACTACAATAAGTTTAATTAGCATCCATCTCTATATATATTTACAGTTTTTTCTTGTAATGACAGAAGAGATCCTCAATTTTTTTTCCTCCATCGAAGAACTGGGTGTAGGTCAGAAACTCAAGGGATGAGAGGACTCACCAGACAGAATGTGGAACAGAACAGGCGGATTTACTGAAATACACTGCTAAGGGAAGCAGCAGGATAGACAGGGGAAGTCTGCTGGGCCATATATGGGTTAGCTCCCTGACCAGGGATAGCACTGAGACTTAACCCCTAGGCCACCAGGGAGCCCCAAGAGCTATTCAGTTTTTAATTAAAGTAATTTATAAATGCATGCAAGTGATAGTTTACTTTTGCACTTTTTGCTTTTCTCATAGATCTAGTACTTGACTGCATAAATCTGAACACTAAAGTATATTTTATTTTTATCTTATACCTTTCATTGTGTAAAATCTGATTCTTAATTAACCGGTTAACTCTTTACAAGCCATTCTACAGTTGAGTTGAACTAGGTTCTAAATAAAAGGAGTCTGAGTCAGAATTCAGACAGGGAACTTAGGCTAAAACAAATGATATTTAACCTGAATTTATATTGTGTTCTAACCAGGAGCCTTAGGCAGTAAAATTCTTTTTTTTTTTTTTTTTTTTTTTTTTTTTTTTTTTTTTTTTTTTTTTTTTTTTTTTTTTTTTTTTTTGTTCCATTGTCATTTTGGCAAGTGCTCAAAATTAGCCAATTTCCTACAAGACAAGAGGTCCCATTTGGTAATAGTGCTGTTTTCTTTGTAAATGCTGGCACTGCATCCATTTCTGAGTAGATGGGGTATTACAAGTAGTTCTATATGGCTGTGTCTTTTACGACCCAGTGAGAGCAGAATAATAAAAATTTTAAATGGAGGATAGGAAGGTAGAAAACTCATAGCAGCCAGTCTTCATTCAGAGGGGCAGTTCAAAGATAGGACATTGAAGGCAGAGGATGACTTGGAGAGAAGAGTCCAAGAGGTTGAATGGTCCTAGGTCCAGGTGTACAGGACTGAGAACTACCTTGCTTTGTACATCTGCTTCATGACAGACCACCCTGTAACCTTGGGGAGGGCCTCATCTTTTGTGGATGTGTTACCCTACCTACCTTACAGGAGGTCTATTTATGTGAAAGATCAAGGATAATCTTTTTTTTTTTAATATTTATTTATTTATGCATACAACCTGGGGTACAGGCCAGAGGCATGGGGTGGCAAGAGGGTTCACCAGAGACAGAGTGGGGAGCAGAACAGGCAGATCAATGGAAATACACTACTGAGGGGAGCAGCAGGCAAGGCAGGAGAGGTCTGCCTCGCCATGTGGGAATCTCCCCGGCCGGGCATCAAACTCAGTCGCCACTGCCAACAGCTCCACAGCACAGCACAGCACTTAACCACTGTGCCACCAGGGAGGCCCAGATCAAGGATAATCTTGATGGGCAAAAGAGAACCTGCAGGTAGAAACTGCTCTTAAACCTGGGGCCACAAGGTTGGTCCATTGTCTCCCACAGGGGTTCTTATTCTCTATCCATCTTTCTTGGCCTTTGCCCCAACTCTCTGCAGCATGAGTTGTCAGATTCCTGGTGGCATGTGTTGACGTACTTAAAGTCACCTAAGCAACAAATCTCTAAACCCCTTTATCACCCCTTTAAGTGATTCCTTGAAAATGGCCGATCTCTTTGGACCATGAGCTAAGTGTTAAGAGTCCGGAGTTTGTTTAATCATTAAGGTTTTTCTTCATCCGAGACCTTAAATTTAAACAATATTACTGGGTTGAGTAATAGTTCTGCCTGAGTCCTCCACAGCTTATAAAATAATTCAAATGAATGCTTCAAAAACAGCTGCTCTCTGGAGCCGCCTCAACAAACACTCTTCCTTTAGTAACCGGAAATGGCAGATGTGGCTCTGCCCAAGGCTTGTGAGCACTGAGGATCTGGGGCAGGGGATGATGTGGCTTCACACCAGTGGCAGTTGCCTGCATGAGCAGTACTGTGTGCTGAAGAAAGTCAGGGGTCCTGCAGAGGCCAATGTTGGGGCTGGCAAAAAGAAATGAAGATTCTGCAATGAGTATGTGGTGACTGCACAGATTTTTCATGAGAAGATTAATAAAACTACTTTTTAAAATAAAATTGCCTCATCAGCTTTCAGATCCTAGACCAGTAGTTTTAACGGAAAATCCATTTTTCCCCCCAAAGAAAACATGCCTGGGGCCTCCCTGGTGGCGCAACAGGTTGAGTCTCGGCCTCTGAAGCTGTCCGCAGCCACTGCAGCATGAGTTTGATCCCTGCACAGTTTGAGCCACTGCAGCATGAGTTTGAGAGGTCTGCAGCAGACCTCTCCTGCCTCGCCTGCTGCTCCCCTCAGCAGTATGTTTCAGTTGGTCTACCTGTTCTGCTCCCCGCTCTCTCTCTGGTGAATCCTCTCACTACCCCACATCTCTAGCCTACACCCCAGTTCTTGTGTGCATAAATTAATAAATCTTTAAAAAAATTTAAACAGATACATGAACACAGATATGATAGATAAAAATATTTTTATACATATAAATTTTAAAAGTTGAGATAAGGATTACTTTAAAAGGCAGTTGGGGAAAAAATGGCAGTTAAAAAATGGCCTCAAAATTGGAAATAACACAAGTGATAGGTGTGGCCTTATGTCAGCCCCCGCATCATCTTGTTTGTGAATGCCCTTTGTTTCAGGTGATGATGGATGTCTTGTAGCCTTTACCTTACCATTTGGGGCAGTCTTCATTCAGATGCATGATAGGAAGTTTCATTCCAGGAAAGTCTACCTAAAAGCAACTGGAAGGGCCATGTGTGGCAGTGACCATAGCACATTTGAAGGGTTATTTTGGATTTTTTTAATTACAACTTTATAAAACACAAGTTTAAAGTTGCAGTCCCAATCAGATATTTGTTGGGCTGTTACAGCATCTTCCTCGAGCTCTCTTTGAGTCTCCAGAACAACTTGGAAACCACTTCCAAAATTCCTGCCTTCCCCTTGGTGAGCAGAGTAGCCCTTGACTAACTGGTGCCTGTCCTCTGGCAGTAGATAGAATTCCAGCCACTCTCCAGTTTAGGCCTAAACAGATCCTCAGACCTGGGCTTTCTTCCTGCACTGACTACCCCCACAAAGAAGAAGGGGGATGGACACTCAGAGTAACCCAGTAACTTTGCTACTCAGAGGAGTTGATAATGGTGAGAGAGGTCTTGGTGACAGCAGTTCCAGCCCATGTGGATTAAGCTAGAGATGGATTTTGTGTGTGTGTGTGTCACATGACATTCTCTGAGAGTCATGTTCATTTCTGTTCTATTGGAATTGGTAACCAATATTTGGGGGGTAACGGGTAGGTGGGGGTAGATGGCATAGCTTTGGTGTTCAGAAGCTACTTCAAATAATATTCTCACAGCTGAGGAGAGGCATCCTGGGTTTCTTGGTGTATCACCTTCTGACTTTGGTACCACTTGATTTTCCTTTGGATAGAGTAGTATGTGTGATGTAATGTAAACTTTTTATTTTGGAGAGAAAATGCTGACTTTGTCTTCTTTCTGTATCCTTACAGGTTGGTGACATTGTGAAAGTTACAAGGATGAATATAAATGGCCAGTGGGAAGGCGAGGTGAATGGGCGAAAAGGGCTTTTCCCCTTTACACACGTCAAAATATTTGACCCTCAAAACCCGGATGAAAATGAGTGATTGCTGTTGCCCCATTTCCTGCTGCTTCCTTGTTCTGCCTGTCATAGTCTCCTTTGAAATGGGAACGTATTCTCTCTAATAGGCAAATTACACTGCATTGCCGGCGTCAGGCTTTCTACAGACTGATGATCTGTCATATACATTTGGAATGCACACCGTGGCTGCCTCGGCATTTGTATCATAGTTGTATTGTCAAAGAGTAGCCGATTGTAGAGTTCTTTTGGAGCATAAACTGGAAATACTGGTGGAAGCACACAAGTGGAGAGAAGTTAAAGGGTCTTCCTTCTCATCACTGCCCTGTTTGTACTGTGACTGATTCTGTCATGTCCATCAGAGAAAACTTGAGGCCAAGGCAAGGCACTGCACATTGCTGTTCCGTAAAGCAGTGGCTCAGTCGCCATTTTGTTTTCCTTTGAAGAACAGAAAGTGAACCTTAAAGAAGAGGGAATTCTGTCCTAAACTCCCCAAATCTGACTCGTTTTCATTTGGTTTTGGAATACCAATTAGAATTTTTGTGTCTAAACAATTTTTTAAGTAGCAGGTTGGATTTCTGTGATAATACAAGGAATGACACGTGCCTCTGAGCTTCTAAACTGAAGCTGCTCTAACTAACGGAATATGAAAACTCTGAAGCTGAGGCCTTACTGTCTTGGTTTCTATACAAAAACAACACAAAAAAAGTCCATCAGTCCCGGTGTGCCAGGCTGTGTGCAGTCTCTTGGATTACATTGTCTTCAAAAGCATCAGTGTGTGTGTTTGTGTGTGTTGGGGGGGAGGGGGTGACTTGGGGAAAAAACCTTTGCTTACCTTGTTCGCCAGTGACAGGGAGTACTTGGCCCATTTTCTGCCCAGTGTGTCAGTGAGTGCACCCCTCCTTTTAAAGTATAAGACTTAAATTTCTTTAAAAAGTGAGTTTGTTTATAGACTGAAGCCCAGTCCTCCTCACCTCAGCTCAGACTCACAAGGCTGCCAGAGAAAGATGGTGCTGCTTAATACTGATTCCACAGTCTAGGCATCCACCATGCTTCCAAGCAAAGGAAAAAAAGCAAGTTTTGAAACTGGTTCATGAATTGATGTCTAATGTTTTAGTGATTAGGAAGACCCGTTAACTAATTCCCCATTAACCATTTATCAGTGTGATGTTCAAGTTTCCTTGTCAGCTAAAAAGAGGCCTATTCATACAGCCCAGCTGTTACAGATGTGTGACCCAACCCTAAACCGCATGTAGCAGACTAGAATTTTGGAACCTTCATGCATTCTTCTCTCCCTTCTGAACACTGGTGAAGACAGGCTTCTGCTCAGAATAAATAGAGCAGACTTAGAAATGTAGCAACAACCTGATGAGTAACTGTCATTTACTGAACATCTGTTATAAACCATGGCCCTGTCTCCAGAGCCACTTAGGTTTTGAGGTTTAGAATGATGTACTCTGATGACAGAACCAGCAAAACAGCTATTTTTGGGTTATTGTTTAAATCAGTATTCCATCAGGCAGGTAACTGCCATATTAAAAAATCTTGAGGGTGACAGAATCAGTGGTCACCTGGGTAAAAATACCACTGTGGCTGCCTGTCTGTGGTTTTCTTGGGGAGAAAAAAAGAAACAATCAGCCCCCTCCTAATCAGTGAAAACTGTAACCACCTTCTGCTCAGACAGTGCCTGTACATTGCAGTTGCCTCTTGTTGCGAGTTTGAGCCCAGCCTACCACCCCCAAACTAGTGACGTGTGGTAGGTTCCCTGCACTCTGGCTGGAAATGACAGTTACCTTGCAACCAGTGACCCATTGTCTGATATGGCAAGAGGAAGTATATGTGCCATGCTCAAAGAGGGCACAAGCCCTAATGCCTTTTTAAACTAAATTTAGCAGAGAGGCTCGCACCTTTTGATGACCTTGGTTGGTGAAGTGGTGACTTAAGAGCACAAGAAGTGTATGGAAGTCAAGGTTTCCTTCATGTCTTCTGCCAGTAGCAAAGTCCCCCCCCCCCCATAAACCTAGGTTTGGCTTCATAAGAAGTCTGCTCATTGTTTTAGCCCATGTATATGTCTGGGGCTGCCCAAAACAAGGTGAGTTCTGAAACGTCAAGATATGTGCCAAAAGTAGGAACTTTTTGACCTAGAACCTTAGGTTTTTAATCAGGCTGGGAAATTCTTTTTCACACTAAATATACAAAAAAACAAAAAAACCCAAAACCCAGCTTTGTGCCTGGGTTCCCCAATGATCTGGGAGGACATCTGTGCTTCATAAATCGATGTGAATCTCTGCCTTCCCTCCCTGGTGGGTTCCTATTTCAAATCGTTCATTATTGCTAATTGCTCTGCTCTACTATGTGTGGTTTAAGAAAAATTGGGATGTTAAATTTAACTCACTTGGGAAGTGAATAAAGTAACTACTAAAGGGCATTGACAGTTTGATTAAAAAAACTTAGTTATCCTGGGAATGACCTCCATCACAGAAGTCATCCTAGTCACTTCTGTGCAGCGTGTTGCTGCCTGATGACAAGGGTTAATGGAGAGAGCACATTTATTGGCTGCCATTGGATGACTGGTTGCCTAAAAGAGGCACCTCTGTATTCATGGTTGGAAAACCGAAAAGAGGGAAGGACAGCTGCTCCCCCTTGGAGCTCAAGCATCGCAGGCACTGTGCCAACTTTATTTTACAGCTGTTTACAGACAAGGCAGGCCGGGACAGATGGCCACTGCTCTTATGTTTGCTCAGAGGAATATGAACATTTTATTTTTGAAAAGGGATCATGTGTTTTGTGCCAGGTGTCTATAATTTAATCCTAATATTATGTTCATTAACCTCTTCAAATGAGTGAATTCTTGATTGTTTTAACACAGTACCTAAGACTAATGCTTTCTGTGGACACCACTGAGCTCTGCCTCAAACTTCACCCTCTGGGACCAGAGAACTATGTCCCTGGTAACTGCTGTCGGTGTGGACACTGAGCTAGTTCTATATTCTAAAGGAGTAGAAAAACAGTTCTCTGAGCCAGGGTCGTTGTCTCTGCAGAAGGAACAGTGGCCTTGCTTCTAGACGGTCTTCACTGTGTGTTTTAAAAAAGACAACACAAAACTTTTGACCTGTAACTTAAAGATCATAAACTTCAGGCAATAATATTTTCTGTGTAAGCTTTTAAAATTATTTTTGGGGATCATAGCTTGTTTTATTTTGTGCTATAAAATTAACAGTATTAAATGACTTATATTCTTAGAATACACGGAGTGTCTTTTCTTAACAGATTAGTGCCTTTTTATTTTTGTATTCCATTTTATGTTACTGGTCCCAGCATCAGAGCCCTTATTTCCATGGCCTGTTTGTACCTTGTCTCAATAAAACTTGTATCAGCCAGTGGCAGCGGCAACTTTGCTGTTTTGGTGTCTCCTCAGTGCCTGGAGGCCCTCAGCTCGCACCAGCCAGCAGCTCAACACCAGGTGAAACACCTGTGAGATATTTCCTGCTTTGAGGATGCATCCTGCGACCCAGCCCCAACCACACTGCTGACCCCCAAAACAGAGTGGGGGTCTTGTGTTTACCCTTTCCCACACTCAGGCCTCCCAATAAAAGAGCTCCCAATGAGCACAGTGGGTGCTGTCCGGGGACTGGTGCATCCACACTCTTGAGTATGTGCCAACAGTTGACACGCAGTGTACCGTCAAGGAAAGTTTCTCTTCAAGGCACCCATATCCAAAGACTTCTGTTAAGTATTTGTTCAGCACAAGCTAGCCAGAGTTGAGTGGGTTTCAAGGGAAAGTCATGAAAATCAGACTCATCCTGTCAGGATGTGATAGCAAACAGCTCTCAAATCCTTTCCTGATCTTTCTGTGAATGACCCTACTGATGAACTCCGGGACCTTCAGGTGGACAGCTTAAAGTGGGGAAGCGCACTGTCTTCCTTGAGGTGCCTGTACCCTGTTCCCATGCCTATTTGTGTATTGAGAGATTTCCCTGTAAACCTCCATAAGTGAATTTTGCCCAGTATACCAATCCATATTTATACAGAACTATGCTGCTAAAGGCACTTCCTAGCTCCTACTTTGAGGATTCTGCAGAGCTTGTGAGAAAAATTTATCTTGAATGAAAATACTAAAGCTGTCAAATCATTCTGGAAGAAACAATGACGTACCCATGAAAGATACATTCAGCTTGAAAAGGTATATTTTGGTCAACAATTATAGCATGGGTTCCTATTTACCTGCAAAAGTCTTGGAAGTGCAGCTGGGTTTGGAGGCCACCCCCTCTACCTGCTTCACCAGTTTGTTCTCTGGCAGAGGTCAGGACAGATACCCAGCAGCGGAGATCATGACACTTGGATTTTCACAGAGGCTCCTTCCCACACCCAGCTCTCTTGAGACCTGACCTGGCGCTGCTCTTCCCTGCACACCCTGCTTCTCCGGCTCAGCAGTGTGGAACATAGATATTGGGAGCTAGCCCAGGAAAGCTCTGTACAAACTGTGGGGTGGAAGGTGAGGGTGCTTTGGAACCCCGGGGGCGCATTCAAGAAGCCATAGTAGCAGTCAAGGGAAAGAAATGGGCAAGGTGAAGTAAAGGTAACTCAGGCCAAGTGAGCAGGTCAGGGCAAAGGCTGGGAAGCGCCTGGCTTTGTCTTGGCCCTTGAGCCATTGCTTTTTCTTGTGACTGGCGACTTGCCCTTAAGCCCTTCAGGTGTCATCAATATCGTAGGCCCCCTCTCTGTGCTGCATGGGTCTTGCCCCTGTTTCTGACTTAGGAAAACTGGACCCTCGAGATTTTTTTTTTCTTGTTTTGATCCTCCAGGGGAGGTTAATATTCAGCTAAGTTTGCGAAGTACAGTGCCAGTGAACCCCTTCACTCCCTCGCCTCCAGCCCCCGGAAGCCCTAGACCTAGGAGCTGTGGTCGTGGTCGGTGTTCTGCGTGATGTTAGAGCAAAGCCGGGTCCGCTCGCGACCACCGAGGCGAATCTTAACCTCTCCCGGGGCCGGATTCCCCCTGCCGTTGCTCTCCCTGTCCCACCTCTGTGGACTGGAACCCACGAGCTGGACGGCCCTGGGGCGGCCTCCACGCACCTGGCCCCTCAAGGAGACCTGTCGCAGCGCTTACCCGGGTGCGGTCGCGTCACCGGGACCCGGGACCAACGCTCCGCCGCCCCGCTCTCGCGACGACTACCTCGGCGGCCCGGCTGGCGCGACAGCGCCCGGTTCCTCGTCCTCCAGACCCCTCACACCTGGCCCCACCACTCGGGAAACCCAGCTACTGCCGTCGCCTCCCGCGGCGCACGGGGAGGGGCGGAGGGGAGTGAGGCCGCCACCCGGGGAAGGGAAGTGCAGACCCTGCGTGGAATGGAGAGGGAGGATGCGAAGCTCTAGAGCCCTGCCAGAGCATCCGGAAGGCTGTAGAGATCAGGAATGGCGGGACCGAGGGGGTGAGGAATCGGGAGACAGGGGTGGAGTCCAGGGGTTGTCAGCGCGGCTGTCCTCCTGACGCCTCTCACCTTCCAGGGTCTCCAAGGGCTTTCGGCTCTAAGTATCCTGCGAGTTCGTGGCTCCGGAAGGAAGTGGTAGGTGCACCCCAGCTCGGATTGTCGCTAAAGTGGGGGCGAGTACGGGGGAGAAGGAGGGAGAAGGGGTGGCGGGAGTGGCTAAGGCAGTGGCCCAGGAAGGACAGCCCACTTCCACTAATCTGAGAAGGGAACCCAGCCCGCTGATTAGGTGAGAGAGTCTGAGGAAGGGAGTGGAGAAACCCTCTTAGTGGGAGTCAGGAGTTGCCCAGCACCAAGTCCAGACCAAGGCATTGGATGATCTGTGAGGAGTCCAGAGCCCATGTCAAGAAGAGGGGCCTGGTAGGGCTGTACCAGACTGTGACCAGAGGACAAGGACCCAAGCACCATGCAAGCCCTCCTGGAATGGCATGGCGGTGTTCAATCTGCTGGAGCACCCCGCCCTCTCACCCCCCCCCCCCCACACACACACATAGGAGTTTGGGGAATTTAGCTTTAGCATCAGAATTGGAGGGAAAACATTCATTGGATGCAGCCTTGGAAAGATAAAAGTATCCGATAAAAGGACTCTCTACACCCGGTCACAGCACTCTCCAAAATCTCTCTGCTACCAGTTTTATTATATATATTTCCAGTTATCCTATAACATAAAAGCAAATCCCCCTGTGTTCTTTTACAATGTTTTCTCTACACAAAGGTAGCATAGATTATTTACTGTTCTGCACCTTGATTTATTTCTCCAATCTATTGCTGACCCTCATACTGACCCTCGGGGGACCAAAATGTCAATCCCAGTAGTAGGTATTGCAATAGCCTCACTTTCTGACCTATAAAAGAGATTGTTATGAATCAGCATGTCAAGTCCTTGTTCTTTTCATTGCTGTATAGTGTTCCATGTAGTGGCTGTACCGTTGTTCATTTAACAATCCAGTATTGATGGGCATGCAGGTCCTTTCTAAGCTCAGGTGGTCAAGTACATTAAAATGAGTTCCTGGATCACAGGCTGTGGGCATTTGCACTTTTGAGTGCTGTTGCCAAATGGCCTTCTATAGGGATTGCCTCAATTTCCACTTCATTTTTATGTTTTAAATTCCCTCAATGGGGCACATCATTCCAGGAGCTGCTGCAATACCAGGTCGATGTGCACAATGAACAAAGCTAGCTCCTATTCCATCTCCCTGCTTCAAAAATCCGTTTAATGTATTGTCCTTGGAGAGAGGATGTATTAGATATTAAACTGATAAGAGCATAACATTATACTCGATCTTAGCCAAAAGGCCACATATCAATCAGTTTATAAGCTTTTACTGGTGATTTATAAGAAAAATTTTATAACATTTGTGCAAACACCCAATAGATACCCTTAGTGGCTGAACAATATTCTACTCTCTGGCTAAGGTAGCTTATGTTAGCCTGTCTGTCACTGGGGGTGAAAATTACTGCCAATCTCTCTCCTTTTTTTAAAGATTTTATTTACTTTTGCATAGAAGAACTGGGGCATAGGCCAGAGGTGCAGGAGGTGAGAGGATTCACCAGAGATAGAATGGGGAACAAAACAGGCAGATCTACTAAAATACACTGCTGAGGGGAGCAGCAGGTGAGACAGGATATGTCTGCTGTGCCATATGTGTTAGCTCCCTGGCCAGGGATCAAACTCAGGCCTCAGTGGTGATAGTGCTGAGACTTAATCCCTAGGCCACCAAGGAAGCTCCATTTTAACTGTTTTTAAGTGCAATTTTGTGGCATTATGTACATACATATTATTCTACAACCATTACCACTATGGTTCCTGAACTTTTTCATCATCCAAAACTAAAACTCTGTGCTCATTGAACACTAACTTCTCACTTCTCCTCCAGTCTCTGGTAACCTCTTCTGCTTTCTGACCCTATGAATTTGTCCCTTTGTGTCCAACTTCTTTCATTTAGCACAGTGTCTTCTAGGCTCATCTAGGCTCCCTGGTCAGGGATAGATCTCAGGCTGTGGTAGTGACAGCACTGAGACTTAGCCCCTAGGCCACCAGCAAGGCCCTATTACCAATCTTTAGATGACAGAAAATCCTATGTCTAAGGTTTGCCATGGCATGCCTATCCTCTAACCTTGGGTTGACTCTGGCTCAATCCTCAACCCAGGTTTCTCCTGATCTTCAGCCCCTTCTGGACCCTTCCACTCCGATGTCAATTCTAGTTGCTGTTTTCTGTTTTGTTTTGTTTTTGCCAGACACTTGTAGTGAACACACCTTACCAGTTTCTCCTTGATATCCCTCCTTGCCAGGCCACTGGCGAAAACCCTGCAGTCAAGCCAGATTGAGCTGGCACCTCTGAGTTCCAGAATTGGCCATTTTACCACTTTACCTTTGCCTACACATTCCTTCTGCCTGAATGCCCTTCTCTTCTCTGGTGGACTTCTACAGAGCCATCTGTCCTCCACTCCTGCCACCTAGTAAAGCCCCCTGACCTTTCCATCCCTTCATGAGGATTGGAATTAGAACTGGTTTCCCCAAAGCTTGGTAACTGGACAGTGCTGGCAGCAAACCATCACATTAGAGGCCCATGGCTGGGCTGGAGACGTAGCCAGGAGCTGGAGCTGGCTTCTGAAGAGTGGGGGAATTCTAGAGAACCCAGAGGGTGTTGGTGACACCGTGGTCAGGTGCGTAAAACGAACTAAGTTGGGGAGATGCTGGGCTTCATAGCCAGAAGGAAGTCAGGGATGAGGTTGGGGGGGGGGGGCTTGGCCCATGCTCCCTAACCTGGGAATACTCCAACCTCTTTTTCCATAAATCAATCACCATGAAGCTGCAGGCACCACTCCTCTCTTGTCCCTCAGCACATCTGATCTCAACAGGTATTGACTGTTCTGTATAGCACCCCCGCCCCCTGCCCCCGGCAACATTTCCTGGGAATCAGTTGGTTAAACCTAGGTCTCCCTATTTGAAAATCTACCTAATCCTAGCAGGGAAGAAGTCCCCATTCTCAACCCCTGCTGCTCTCAACCTCAAAACTCAGGGAGGACCCTGCTGATCCTCACACTGGCCACCAGGGGGTCCCACTGTCAATCCTAATGTTAGCTATTACTGGATCTCACTTTCTGACCTAAAAAATGACCAACTATGGAGATTCCGGGCTAAGGGAAGTGGGGAACAGGGGAAACTGATAAGAGAGTAGTTTTGAGGACAGGGAAAGGCTTGCTGCATGATGGAGGTGTTCCAGGACTGGACATACCCAAGGATCAGTCCCTCTCTTCATCCAGATATCTGCTTCTCAGATGTTGGCAACCCCCTCCCTGCCTCTGGGGATATCTGCTAGATCTAGAGAGCTCTCAGCTGCTCCTGTTCACCTTACTACCTCTCAAACTAGGGTATGATTTCCCTCTTTTCTCTCTCCCCATTTGGTATTGTTAAGGCATCTGTTAATCATCCTTAGGGCAAAATCAAGACCTCAGGCTGCCCCAGGTTCAGAACCCTCCTGGGTCCCCCTGGATCTCCTTGTTCACAAATCTGAGGGCCCTCAATGAGGCAGCACTCTTAGCCTGCCATTGGTTTTAGGGTTTTCTCCTTGAGAATCTTACAATTTAAGCCCCGCTATGGAGCAGCAGGAGCTTGGAGCCCAGTCCCCAGGGGCAAGAGTGCCACAAAATATTTCCCTATGAAAGGTCTATGCCAGGTGGTCTTTGCCAGGGTGTCTCCCCAGATCATTGGAATCCTTACAGCCCCCATACTGTCCTGTCCCTCCCATCTCATCTCTGGCACCCCAAGCTCAGCAGCCCCACACTACATCCCGAGTGTTCTCTATGTCCCATGTGTGGTTCTGCACAGTCATGTTGAAACGGGGGTGGTAGGGGGTAGAAGGGTGGGATGCCAGGTTAGGCCAGAATGGCTATCCACCTGCCTAGACTCTAAGACAAAAGAGCCACCAAAAAAATCCCCTCTCGCGCACACAATTTCAAGAGACCTCAAGCTCCGGGAACAACTATGGGGGTTATTTTACCAACAGGGGAAACACAGAGTTTGCTGTAGCCACAAGTGGCTGGTTATCTCACCCAGATAGTGTCCACCAGAAGTATAAACAGAATACCAGTCACCTGTCACCAGGAGTGCCTACAGCACTGGCCAGTAGTGATGGTCACTACCAGTCCCCCTAAGGGGGTGTCAGAGACACCAAGTGTTAAGAGCTTCTTATGACACCAGGCCCGGAGCCTTTGATGCTCCTTTCAGAACATATCAGGGACAGAACCAGAGGCCAGACTCTGGCTTCTCTGGTCTTTGACTGGATGTTGACTTCTGGTCCTTCTTCTTTCCTCTTTCCTCAGAGGCTAGGAACAGAGTTTGGAGGCTGGAATAGAGAGTCTGGGGGCTGGAACAGATTCCCTCCCTCCAATCCTGGCTTATCTTCTTTTTCAGGGTGATGCACTCACAAGCCTGACTGGAACATTTTTCAATCCTGTGGCTGACAGGACGATTTAGCATCAATCTGTTCATAGCTCACACTTGAATGGTCCGGTCCATGATGGAAGTAAGAATAAAAGGATGACTGCATAAAGGGGAAGGGGGCTATTGGGTTCTAAGGAGCAGCTGCCACAACTGACTTGTGGCGAAGCAGCAGGGTGAGAGAACACTGCTGCTGCTGGCTCCTGTTGCTGAGGCTGCTGGGTTCCGGTAACAATGGTATCCTGGTGGCAGCCTCAGGGTGGGCACTGCAGTTATCCCCACATGTCCCAAGAAATCTGGGGCAATGGGGTTCACTGACTGCTTGGCTCAGAAAACAGGACTGGAACTCTCACTGGAGAACCCGTGGCCTGCCTGAGCCTGGCACACCTCACTCCTCCAACTCCCATCTTCTGCACAGCACAGCAGAGCCAGCCTGCCAGAATTCAAGTTCCTAGTCTGCCACTCTTCAGCTGTACGACTTTGGGAGTCTCTAACCTCTCTGAGCCTGTTTCCCTGTCTGGAAAATGGACATAAAACAAATAGAAACTTCCTCTTGAGGCTTTGTGAAGGTTAAAGGAATAAATGCATGTGAAGCCACAGCTATGGTTATTTATGGGGCACACTGTCTCCTGGCTAGAGAGGGTGGGGAGTAGAGTGGGTCTGGGGCTCCAAGGCCAGCACATTGTGGAATGGGGCCCAAACTGCTCTCTGCCCAATTCAGAGCTTCTCCTGTCAGTGGCAACATTCCCACTGTGGAAACTACACATGGCCACCCTCCAGGGGTGGCCCCCACACTTACCCGCTTGGCCTGCGTAAGTGTGACTCATGCAGATACTAGTCTTGTCTCCAGGTGGGACTCAGCCTCCTGGGCTTTCCTGTCTGTAAATTGAGGAAGGGGGAGTTATACTCGTCCAGCCGGGTGAGGTAGGGATAAATAAGGCACTGCCTCTGAAATCTGGATTGGCCTGGCACAGGGAACTGTTATTGCTGTCATTATTATCACCTTTACAAAAGCAGAGCAAGGCCTAGGAAGGGGAAAGATGACACAGAAGAGGATTCAACAAGTGCCATCAAAGGAACAATAGGAAAAGAGCTGGAGGGTCCAACAACTGACATGTTAGTGATAGAAGGGACATCTCTTCTCTGAAATGTGTCAGTCATTCATTTCCCACTTAGTCACTGAGTTCTGATTCAGTGCAAAGCTATACCTGACCCAAAACAGAGATCTGTACAGCTAGAACTACCAACACAGAGGAGCCGAGATCCACAGTATCGAGGGTTGATCTGGTCAGGAAAGGCTTCTTGGAGGAGGGGACACAACTCTGGGATGCACCACGACTTAGGGGGACTCAGGAAGTACTCTTAGTATAATGACAAGTAGAAAAGAGAAAACGTAATAAAATATTAAAAAAAAATAGAAGGGTTTGTGTGGCGAGAGAGGAGGGAAGAGCTAGGAAACCTGGGAGAATGAACTCCAAAAGCAGGTCAAGGCATCTGTGGGGTGATTTGGGTTTTCTCTCTTGGGGAGTTTTCTCCGGTTAACTCAACTTCCCCCACATTTCTCGGATCGTTGGAAAACTTAAGACAGAAAGAAAAGGGAAAAGAATCAGACTCCATGTGTGGCTCAGCTTGGCGTCCCTGGGGGTTGAGAGGATCTTGGGTCATCAGACCCTGCTGGGTTGTCCCTGACTGAAAGCCCACCCCCACTCCGTGATTTGCTTCCTGACTCCGCGGCCGCGGGCCGGACCCCTGACCCTGAACGTCCCCCACCTGCAAGGCCCGGCTGGGCGGCGCTAGGCATCGCAGGCTCCCGGCCGCAGTGCAGCCGCAGCGCGGCCCCGCCCCACCCGCTCCTCCTCCCTACCCCACACGCTCGCTCGGCGACTGCGGCCCCAAGTGGTTCCAGAGTGGAGACCCGAGCGGAGCCCAGGTGAGCGCCCGCCCTAGGGACCCAGGCCCGTGGGGCTCCGGCCCCCACCCCCCACGCCCCCCGACCCTGCCACCCGGTTCCTGCCGGCGCCTACGTTCGCGGGTCTCGGACCCAGGGCAGGCATCCCGGGAGAGATTTGCCCGAGCAGGAGCACCCCTCTTACTTTTTCCCTCCCTCTCCCGGCCCTCCCTGCATCCCTGCTGCGTACCAGTTCCCCCTTTGGACTTGGACCGGCTTGGTTTTGTGGGGGACCCGGACAGAGCAGACAGAACGTGGAAGGCTACAGGAAAGGGCTTCTTGGATAAAGGGAGCTGCAAGTGCAAAGGCAGGGAAAGTGCACAGATTTGCTTGGGATCCCCGTGGGGGAGGAGGTGAGGGAGCGGAGCCCCCAAACTTGAATACTGGGCTGAGGAGTTCAGTTACTATCCTGAGGAAGCCTGGAAGCCACTGAGGGCCCAAGATGGGTAGCAGCCCTCCTGGTGCCAATGGAAAGGACGGGTGGATCCTTGGTGACGAGTGGGATGAGGGGAGTTTAGGCTCAGGAGTGAGGACAGGTTTCTGCACCAGTGGAGCCCTGGAAAGGGTATTGGTGGGACAGGACATAGCCTCTTGGTGGGCAGTTAGCACTCCTGCACCATTATAACTTTTCATTCAACTTTAGGCAGCTTGTGGGCAAGGAACAGCTCTGTGAAAAAAACTTGGGGTCCCTCTCCTGCTGTGTCCCTGGCAAGGATCTCTGCCTTTGAGTGGGGGGCATCTGGGCCTGCAGAAGGCAGGAGGGCTCCAGGCCAACTTTACACAAATTAGGCCCGGGGAATTCTGTCTCCTGCCAATCTCCTTCCAGGACCAAGGCCCTGGAGGGTCTGAAGACTGGGGAGGTAGAAAACAACTGAGACAGGCACCTGGTAGCAAGTCGAGGTCCCATCTTACCTGGGATCTGTGATGTAGGGATGAAGCCTGAGGCCCAGCAGGAAGGAGGGGGGCTGGGCTGAGCCAGAGTGAAGCCAGAATCTGGTCGGCCCCCTTGTGCCTAGACAGGGAGAGTCCGAGCAGGTGGTAGCCAAATTTTGCAGACCTGTCTTGGTGACACGTTGGGGAAGGAGCATGGGTACACTCAGGTGGCCTTTGATGCCACTGCATTCTTCTTTGCCTGTAAGGCAAGATGAGATCAGGCTCTTCTAGGGCAGGTAAGATAGGTGCCAGGCAATAGAGGGTCCTTCCCCAGACTTTTCGTCCATCTTCTTGGCCCCATTGTTCTCAGGCACCCAACCGGCCCTTGCTGGGATCCAGGCGAGACAAAGTGGACCTCAAAACCTCCTTGAGTTAGTCTTCAGGAAGAGCTTCAGGGGAAACCGTGGGCTGGACTGTGGGGAGGTCGCTGTAAACACAGCAGCTTCACCTTTGTCCTGGGTCTTCCAAAGTTCAGTCCATAAGCTTCTTCGGGAGGACCTTGAGATCGTGAGGGCTCCTTCGCTACAGGGATGTCTTTGTTGGCCAGATGGCCCCACCCCCAGCCTGGTGGTATTAGGGCTTTAGGGTGATATGGGGGCTTCCTGGATCCCTGCCCATCGTGCAACTAAGCAAGGTGGGAGGTGGCTGGAAGCCACCCTGACACCCTACCTGCTGTCTGAGCTTGGCAAGCCCTTGGCGCCTCAGTTTCTCCACCTGCTGTTGGGCATAATCACAGCACCAGGGACCTTTGTGAAGAGGGCCTTTGTTAAGGGGGAAGGGGGAAGCCAGGGCTGTGTGCCTGCCTTTCCTTTACCCCAACCCCATCATGCCCGGGCTGGCCGCCCACTTTCATTCACCATGGAGCTGGGTTTCCCTGGGGACCAGGGACTGGCCCAACCCCATCCCCCCTCTAGCCCCTCCTCACCACCACTCACACTGAGAGTAAGGGGTGGAGGCTGGGCGGCCTCCCGGACCCCTGCCCCCCTTGCCCTGCCTCCCAGGGCCAGGCAGCCTCAGTCCACTGCTGAACTGGGAGCAAGCAGTGGCTGCCCTTGGAGGAGGTGGGCATCCAGGGACTGCCAGCCATGGTGGGGGTCAGCGCCAGGGAGAGCTAAACAGCTACTCCCATTGTAGGAAGGAGAAAACTGATGACCAGGAGCATTCTGATCTTCGCAAGGTGACCCCAGTTTTGACCCCCACGTTTCCTTGGAAAATAGAAGGTCCTAGGGCTTCTAGGCTGTGGAATTTTGAGGGGTAGCAAAGAGGGTTTCCTGGACAACACAGCTGTGGGTTAGAGCTAAAGGGCAGCTGAGGTTTTGACAGAGGGGCTCCTTTGGCAGCACTGGCTTGCCCACGAAAAAGTGGAGAGGGGAGTGAAGGAGAGGTGCTAAACATGGAGCCCCTCAAAGGGGAGATGCCTCCAAATCTTGTTCCTCTGGGACCCAGCTCCTTTACCTACAAATGAATGGCAGCTGGTTCCCAGCTCAAATGTGGTCCTTTTCCAGAAGCCCCCCCTAGTCTGTCTCTGTCTTTCTACCCCCACACCGCAGGGGTTTCTATAGATGCCCCTATCTGTCTCCCCTGCAGGTCCTTGAGTCAACTCCAGCTGGGATGGCAGCTCTCACATCACTAAGGGCTGCAGGAGGTCCAGCCCTGCACCAGGGCACCCTGGGCTCCCCATAGCCCATCACCTGTGCACCTGCTCCCCGCCTATCCTCGGCAACTCATCATGGGTGGCTGCTTCTCCAAGCCCAAGCCAGGTATCCGCCTCTCTTCTTGCCTCTACCCTCCCTCCCTCGTCCTGCCGCCTCCTTCCCTCCTCCTACCTTCCTCCTCCCCCTCTGCCTCTGAAGTAGGTCAGGCCTGGTAGCAGCTGGCTCAGAATGTTAATGTGCTGCAGGCAGGAGGGGGTGCTGATACTGGAGTACTTCTCCTAGCCCCCCTCTTTAGGGGTTCCCTCTTTTGGTGGGTTTTGGTGCTGGTGGTCGAAATAGCAGCTGAATCTTTCTTGAAAAGGGGAGGGTTCCTCCTGCCATATGGTGGAAACTGTGTCCCCCAGAGCTGGGGAAGGGGGTCTCTAGTGATACCTCAATCATAGTGTTACCCAAGGCACTCAAGTTAGCTCTCTAAGCCTCAGTTTCCTTCCCTACAAAATAAGCCTGACCTTTCAAAGTTGTTGTGAGGGTGGAGTGGACAAGCCCTACCCTTCACCTCTGGTGAAACCTTTTGTGACCTTGGGCCACCTCCTAGGCCTCTCTGGGTACACTTTTCATTTGTATAGTAAATCCCCACCCTGACTGGCCTGGGTAGTTCCAGTCCCAGTTGGGGGCCTTCCAGGGTGCTAGAGGAGCCCTGGGTCCATTATGCACAGAGACCCCCTCATCTGATGGACTCTCTCTCTGGGCCCCACTTTTCTTCTTCTCTCCTCACAATGCCCAGGAGTGTAGCCACATCCCAGGTGAAGAAACCGAGGCGCTGAAGCCTCTCTAATGCCAGTCAGTGATCTTGCCCACCCGCGCCCGGGCCTTCCCCCAACTACCCTTACCCTATACCCATCGGCTCCATTACCTTGGAACTCATGAGCCTTTCCTCCTTTTCCTGGGTCTGAGGGAGAACCTGGTGGTAAGAGGAGCCCTGAGGTGCCCTCCAAGCAGTGGCACCCCTTGTGTTTCTCATTCCCATGCTGTGGACAGCCTGGGCCCTACCCCACCACCCTCCCTACCTCAATATGACTTGGGAAAATGATGCCCATTATCTTGACCTTGGCCTTCCTCTGTCACAAGTGGGCAGGAGGGTGCCAGTTGGCCACATATTGGGCTCCTGTGGGGCTCCCAGGCTGGCAGGAGGTCCTGGGCAGAAGATACCACCTGCCTCTTCTTTTACCTCAACAGGTAGCCTTGCTGGGACCCCCGGCCCCAGGACTTCCACTACCCCAGAGGTTGTACTAAGAACCTGGGCTCTTGAATACACACTCAGCCCTACCTGTCCTTGGCTGCGTGACTTGGGCAGGTGACTTCACCTCTCTGAGCCTCTGTGTTCTCACAGAGTACAAAACAAGGCTAATAATTCTGTCCCATTGTAGGCTATTGTACTTAGCACAGCGCTTGGCACACAGGAGTGTGCATTGCAGTGTTATTATTCCCTCTTGGTGGGGGGGGGTTGGCTCCCTGCCACCAAGATTTTCCTTGGGGGCTGTGGCAGAGGGGTAGGCCCCTGGTTCTCACATAGCACAGGTCATGGGTGGGCTCAGGGAATTTCAGTAGCCTGCTATGTGGCCAGCGGTGTGGTGGTGAGAGCATTTGGCCCTGAGGATTTAGCTGGGTTTGATCAGGAAGGGGTGACCACAGCCAGCAGATCTTTGTGCAGATTCTTCATCTTTTACCTGCTGACTGACTTATGCACATCAGCACATTTCTCCTCAGCCCCTTCTGTGCTTCCTGTGTGCTTGCAGTTCCATGTTCCTGATGGGAGGTGTTGCAGGCCAGTCTGCTAAGTGCAGAACTAAGAGGAAGTGCAGTTCTCTTGCCATCTGGTCACCTGCCTTTTATTAAGGCACAAGTGCCACCTAAAAGCTTTCTCTCTTCGCTATGGCTGACAGGTGAAGAGCTAACCAAGAAAACATTACCACCCACCTCCCTCCATTGGGCTTCTGCTCTGGGTTGCATAAATTAGCTCCTTCAGTATTGACTATCACCAAAGAGGCAGGAACTGTTCTCTTCATTTTACAAGGAAGGCATCTGAGCCAAAGGAGCCCAGCAGGAGGCCATGGTCAAGTGGGTGGCTGAGAACCATGGAACTAGGGCTGATCCAGCTCTGTGGGTGAGCAGAGACCCTTCTCCCCTCTGTCTTTCCACCACTGCTCCTGAATTCGTATCTTCCCATTAGACTTGCATCAGCAAGCACCCCAGGGAGCCTCCTGGAAGGAGGTAGAGGATAAAAACAGCCCAGCCTGGCTTGGCTGTTATCTGGGCCCCTGCCAGGTTGGTCCTGTGAGCTCCTTCTCGACAGCTCACAGACATAACTGTTGTCAGCTGAGTCCAAAGTGTTTTTCTTCTTAAATGTTCCGAAAACATTCTAACCTCATTACATAAAGTGTGGGAAATGGAGGGGAACACCCATCCTCCCCTGTAACCCCGCCCCCTCCCACCTGACACAACAGCCTCAGTGTGAGCCCTTCCTGCCCAGCTAGGATGGCAGGAACAGCCCTTCACTCCTGCCCCTGGCTGGGTCTGGGCCTGCTCTGGGGCCTGGAGACTGCGGATGAGGGCCACAGGCCTGCCTTCTCAGGCTCTGGGTCTAGCTAAGGTGGGGTCAGCACACATGTGAGGAGGGACACGCAGGGACTGGGCCACCAGTGGACCAACACTGGGGGCATGTCTGAGTGGGCAGGCAGGAGTTAGCCAAGACCAGGAGAATGGCTGGGCCAAGAGAACTGCGAAGGCAAAGGCTGGGCAGTGGGACTCTGGGTGCTTTGTTTGCCAAGTGTCAGGTCTGAGGTGGAGGATGTAAGAGGTGAACCCAGGAGAGGCTTGAGGCTCTGGCGCTTTGGGAGTGAGGAGAGGAACTTCCTGCTCCCTGTGGGCCCCATACTGTGCCAGGGGCTTAGCTTCCATCACTCAGCAGTCCTCCCTGAAGCAGCAGCCCAGGAGGCCGGATTATCGCTGCTCAAAATTCTGTTTATTGTTCTCTTCTAATTAGAAAAATAACTCAGGCACATTGCAGGGAATTTGAAAAATGTGCAAAAAATATAAAGGAGAAAATGACAATCTCCAACTTACTGCTCCCCAGAGTAGGCCCCATGGGCACATAACGAAGTGTCTTGGTGGAGGGGAGGGTACCCTGTGCCCCTCTGTGCTATCCTCATGGTCCTCCCTGGGAGAGGCCTCCTCCCTAGGCCCTGCGCTCTTATACATGAAGTCACTGAAAATCAGTACTTACTAAATGATGAAGAATTCTCAGATTGGTGTGAATAGCTAATTTAAAGAAGTTGAAATTACGTTGTGTACACATCCTTAAACTTATTAAAAGATTTATTTATTTATGCATAAAAGCTGGGGTGTAGGCCAGAGGTGTGGGGTGGTGAGAGGATTCACCAAAGTGGGGAGTGGAACAGGCAGACTGACCGAAGTACACTGCTGAGGGGAGCAGCGGGCAAGGCAGGGGAGGTTTGTTGCGCCATGTGGGAATCTCCCCGGCCGGGTATCGAACTCATGCTGCAGTGGCTCTGGATAGCTTCATAGTGCTGCGCTTAACCTGTTGCGCCACCAGGGAGGCCCCACTTCCTTAAATTTTGAAACAATTTTGAACCCTATGGGGAAGTTGTAAATGTAGAACAACAAATACTCCATTTCCCATCTCTCACATTCACGGGCTATGAACTGAATGTTTCCAGTTTTGGACACTGTTCTGAAATCATACCCTAAGCTTGCCCCCAAGCCATCAAGGGTGTCAACATCACCCCTCGGGGACTGCTCCCTTGGAGTCAGAACAGACTTGGGGCAATAGGGGTCTGTCCTGTGCACAGACCCTTGCACACGGGCTGATTTCAGGGTCAAAGGAGCTTTGCTTTTTGCCCCCTCACTAATCTTGTCATTGAAAAAGAAAACTTGTGGATATTAATTCAAGCCGACCCAACTATCCCTACACTCCCCAACTCCACTGTGCCCCCACTTCTTGCCTATTTTAAGGCTCTTGGCTAGTGGTGCAGCTGCCTTTGTGGAGCGGTCCTTGCACAAGGGAGAACCTGGACTCAGGATCTGGCCTGATCCAGAGCTTGTGGGGTGGCCAAGGAGGTGGGTAGGATCAGGGACTCACAGTACTGCCCTGCCCGCAGTGGAGCTCAAGATCGAAGTGGTGCTGCCCGAGAAGGAGCGGGGCAAAGAGGAGCTGTCAGCCAGTGGGAAGGGCAGCCCCCGGGCCTACCAGGGCAATGGCACAGCCCGCCGCTTCCACACTGAGGAGCGCCTGCCCGCCACACACCCCTACCCTGGCACACAGGACTGCGTCGAGGCTGCTGTCTGCCATGTCAAGGACCTTGAGAATGGCCAGTGGGTACTGGGCCTTGGAGGGGGGAAATCAGTGGACCCAGATGGGAGGGTAAGCTACAGATCAGGAATGGAGTGGGCTGGGAGTCCTGGAAGGTGCCCATGACCAGCTCCTGCCCTGGTCACCTCTTTGGAGGCTTCTGCTATTTGGGCCCCAAGAACATTGGACTCTGGCAAAAGATGCCCACAGGGGTTTTGCCTGGCTGGCTAGTGTCTGGCATGACCTCTGAGTACAGCCCTTCTCCAGGATGCGGGAAGTGGAGCTGGGCTGGGGAAAGGTGTTGCTGGTGAAGGACAACGGGGAGTTTCACGCCTTGGGCCACAAGTGTCCCCACTACGGTGCACCCCTGGTGAAAGGTGAGCTGTCCCAGGGGCACATGGTGGGGGAGGGGCAGGAGCTCCCTGAAGGGGGTTTGGCTGTTCTTCCCATAAGAGGCTAGACCTGACCCCTCCCTGGGCCTCCAAGTCTTCATCTATTAGTGGGGTCTTCTGGGCTGTGGGAAAGGTCAGTGGGTGTAGGGACATAGGAATACTTGCAGAGAAGTTCTTGCTGGTGGCTCCAGACTAGCACTGCCCCCCTCCCCCAGGTGTGGTGTCCCGAGGTCGGGTACGCTGCCCCTGGCATGGCGCCTGCTTCAACATCAGCACTGGGGACCTGGAGGATTTCCCTGGCCTGGACAGTCTGCACAAGTTCCAGGTGGGACAGAGTGTGCGGTGGAGTGGCAGGCTGGGGTGCAGGGTCGGGGACTGGAGCACCCCAAATACTGGTCCTGAGCAACACAGCCCTTGCAGGTGAAGATTGAGAAGGAGAAAGTGTACGTTCGGGCCAGCAAGCAGGTAAGGGGATTGCTTGGAGTCTGGACAAAAGGAAACAGCCTGTGCAAAGGCACTGAGTTGGGAGGGAACCCATAGTCACGTGTGGTTGAGGAAAAGAGTGAAGAGCTGTAGGCTGGAGATGAAGCTGTGCTGGAGCAGCAGGATCTGGTCGGGCAGTAGGTTGACACAGGGAGGGTGGCAACGACCCCAGTTTCCGGTTCTTCCCACTCTCTGGCCACCCCCAGGCCCTGCAGCTGCAGCGAAGGACCAAGGTGATGGCCAAGTGTATCTCTCCAAGTGCTGGCCATAGCGGCAGCACCAACGTGCTCATTGTGGGCGCAGGTTGGTGGTAAGGTCACGAGGGCCAGGGTGGGATGGGGAAGAGATGGTTCTTGACCACAGTGCCTCTCCTCAGGTGCAGCTGGCTTGGTGTGTGCAGAGACACTGCGGCAGGAGGGCTTCTCAGACAGAATTGTCCTGTGCACGCTGGACAGGCACTTCCCCTATGACCGACCTAAGCTCAGCAAGGTGGGGAGGGGCGGAGTGAGAGAGGACACGGGCAAGACTCAGACCCCGATCCCTTTGCCCAGTTGGGAGCAATCAGCGTCTTGATGTCACCCCTTGGGAGTCTGGCCAGCTGCCCTCTACTCGTACCAGGCTCATCTGTGGTATCTCAGAAAGATCTGGGTTTGTTGAGTTCAGTCCTACAGTCTTGTGTGACCTGGGGCTGGCATCACCCTCTCTGGTCCTTCTTTCCATTTTTGTTGCAAAATGAAACTGTGGCTCCCTGGCCTCCTCTCAAGCTGGCTGTCTCCTGCAGTCCCTGGAAGCACAGCCTGAGCAACTGGCCCTGAGGCCTAAGGAGTTCTTCCGAGCCTATGGCATAGAGGTGCTCATGGAGGCCCAGGTATGAGGTCAAGACTGGGGAAGTGGGTTTAGTGGGAACCACAAAGGGCGTGAAACTGGGGTTGCCCCCAGAAGTGTAGGGAATGTGCTGCTCTCCTATTCAGGCATCTGGGGGGTATTCAAGGCCTGGAAGACAGCACTGCATTTTCTTCCTGTCAGGCTCATAGAGAGCTGCAGCATATGGGGACAGGCACTGTGCCCTCTTCTCAGGGCTGCTGGGAAATGTATATAGTGGACTTAGCCCAGGCCTAGCAGGGAGGATGATCTGCTAAGGGCCAGACCAGAAGGCCCTGGTGGGGCTTGGGAGTATAAGGAGGGATTTGAGAGGAAGCTGTACCTAAAACTTACAGAGGTAGGAAGGACAACCCAGGTGGCAGGAACAGCCCCTGTTGAAGCGTCTTAGGGGGCCTGTGCTGTGGGTATATTATGGGACCTGGGAGGGGGCATTGAGGCCCAGTCTGTCCACTCTGCCTGGTGGGGATTGCAGGTGGTCACGGTGGATGTGAGAAACAAGAAGGTCGTGTTCAAGGATGGCTTCAAGCTGGAGTACAGCAAGCTGCTGCTGGCGCCGGGGAGCAGGTGGGAGGGCGTCTCCCCTTCTGACCCCCATGACACTGGACAGAGCACTGGGCAGGGTGGGAGGGCCCTGGACTCTGGGGGCCTCTCACTGTTTCCAGCCACCTCTCAGCCCTAAGACCCTGAGCTGCAAAGGCAAAGAGGTGGAAAATGTGTTCACCATCCGCACACCCGAAGATGCCAATCGTGTGGTGAGGCTGGCCAGGGGCCGGAACGTGGTGGTCGTGGGAGCTGGCTTCCTGGGTGAGAAGCGGGGAATGATGGGGGTGGTGGTCAGGACATTATGGCCAAGCCTGGGGAGATGCTAGCCCTGGAAGGTATGTAATGCCAGCCCGGCACCCACCATTCTGGCCCCAGGAATGGAGGTGGCTGCTTACCTGACTGAGAAGGCCCACTCTGTGTCCGTGGTGGAGTTGGAGGAAACACCCTTCAGGGGATTCCTGGGGGAGCGTGTTGGTCGTGCCCTCATGAAGGTGAGTCTACCCTGGCACCCAGCCCCTCAGAACCCTGGGTACTCAACACAGTCCCTGGTCAGGCTCTCGCCCATTGCCCGTCGCCCCCACCCCACCTGCCCTGACAGATGTTTGAGAGCAATCGTGTCAAGTTCTACATGCAGACAGAGGTCTCAGAGTTGCGGGCCCAGGAGGGAAAGGTAGGCCCTTCTGCCCACTCTCTGTCACTTCCTGCCCCCTCTCCCCTGTGGCCCAGAGTTGGGCCCACCTGCTCACCCATCCAATTCCCACAGCTGAAGGAGGTCGTGCTGAAGAGCAGTAAGGTTGTGCGGGCTGACGTCTGCGTGGTGGGCATTGGTGAGTGGGTGAGCAGGTGGGCACGAATGAGCAGAGCCACCTGCACACTCAAGAGTAACATTGAGCCGATCCCTTCCCCATCTTGAGTCTCATTCAACATCTACAAATTGGGGACCCCAACTAATACCCATTTTTCAGGGCTGTTCAGAAATGTGTGTATTGGGCCTAACCCAGGCCCAAGGAGGATGCTCCTACTGACCACTGTCCACTAATACTCAGGACATAGACAACCCTCTAACTGGTCCCTGCTCCCTCCAGTTGAGGTGCTAGTTTGGGGAGGACCAAAGGTGGGGCGTAGCCACAGAGGGGTTGGGGAGTTATGGCATGTCAACCCCCACTTGGCAGGGGCGGGAGGTCCCTGGAGTGGTTCTTGGAGGAAGTGACACATAAGGCCTGATGGGAGGCTCTGGGGTCTATGGGACAGAGGGACAGGACACATCAAGGCCCCAGGCTGAGCAGTCCATGAAGAGTCAAACTGGGGCTAGATTTTGGTGAGTAAAGGGTATGGCTTGTGGAGAGCAAAGGGATTAGGGTGTGAACACAGTGGCCTCTGTTCTGTCAGGTGCAGTTCCTGCCACTGGCTTCCTGAGGCAGAGCAGCATTGGTCTGGATTCCCGAGGCTTCATCCCTGTCAACAAGGTGGGGCTGGGTGATGTGGGCAAGGCTGGGAATGGTGGGAGGTTCAGATAAGAACTCCGGGTCTTTTCTCCACAGATGATGCAGACCAACATCCCAGGTGTGTTCGCCGCTGGCGACGCTGTCACCTTCCCCTTGGCCTGGAGGAACAATCGGAAAGTGAATATCCCACACTGGCAGATGGCTCATGCCCAGGGTATGGCTAGACTCGAAGTAGGATGTAGGCGAGAGGCTGTCCCACGGTCTCAGCCTCCCCCAGGCCTACCCCTTCGTTGCTGGCCTGAGTTTGGGTCTTAGCCATTCAAGGCTTTGTGGTAACCTGTCTGGTCAGCCTCAGCCAGCTCACAGAGGAGGCCCTGTGGGCCCATCTCCAAGAACTCCCTCCAGTGCTCTTTTAACCCAGTCAGCCACAGCTCCCCAACCCACTTGTCCTTCTACCACCCACTCCTCAAAGACATATTCCACAGAATCCCTTACCAACCTGTGCAGTCACCTGGGGCAAGAGAAAGGGATTTATTAGGACACAGCCAAATCCCCAGTCAGTGTCCCTGACTACCTTGGGTCACTTAACTGACCGTAAACCCAGTAGCCTCATGCAGACCTGGGCAGGTAGCCATCTGAGCTGGTAACCCAGGCTCAGTGGGAGCTGTGTTGAGGAATAGTTTCTTCCCATATAGTTGGTGATCCCCAAGCCCTTAATGCCTTACTGCCTGTGTGTACCTGGTGGGGACTCCTAAGCCACAGGTGCCAGTAAGTTAGCTGCCCCACCCCATCTGGAGGACTTCCAGATGTGCTGGACCCACCTCTCCTTTCTTCCGCCTTCATGTTATCTGAGGGTTGGTGACTGAAACCCAGTTTCTCCTGAGGTCCCAAGGTCAAAGGTTGATGCTAGGTCTTAAAGAACCAAAGGCTGCTCGTTTGGTGAGTATAAGAAAGGTTTAACCGGGAGGGTTCAAGGAGGTCCCAGAAGCCCAGGAAGCCGACCTTCCAGACTCAGGGCACTTCATTCACCTTCTCCAGAGCAGCAGTCTAAGAGGCTGCCTTTGAACGAGGTGCCCACCTGTGCACCAGTCAGTTACAGCTGAGGGTGGGCAGTGGCTGAGAAAGGTGCCCCTCTGGACTTTCAGGGAGGCAAGTAGTTCAACATTTTAGGTGTCCCCATACAGTGTAGGGGTAGTGAGGGTGGGGGTCAGGGCTCTTACGGTGCTGGGTCCTACAGGACGTGTGGCAGCCCAGAACATGCTAGCACAGGAGGCAGAGATCAGCACTGTGCCCTATCTGTGGACTGCAATGTTTGGCAAGAGCCTGCGTTATGCAGGTAACTGAGAGGCCTCTGATGAGGGTGGGGGGTGTGGGATGAGGTCTTAGGGGAGAGCCTGGATTCCTCCAGGCTATCAGCATGCAGATGGGGGACTATGAGCATCCTAGGGGCAGGGCTGTGATTAACTACAGTAAGGAGCAAAGAGCTCGCTGGGGGCGGGGCTAGCTTAAAGGGTTAGGGGAGCTGGATCAGGAGGGGGCCCAAGGTGTGAGCCCCTTGGAAGCCCCCTCCCTTTCACTCATATGGCGCCACCACCAACTGCTTGGCCCACAGGGTATGGAGAAGGCTTTGATGACGTCATCATCCAGGGGGATCTGGAGGAGCTGAAGTTCGTGGCTTTTTACACCAAGTGAGAGTAACAGAGTGGAACGGGGGTGCCAAGCAGTGAGAGAGGGAATCATCCCAGAGAAGCTCTGTTGCAGATGGAAACTGATAGGAAAGGTGGACCAGGTGGCAAAGGGAGGCATCTAGACAGGAGATGAGGCCAAGGGAAGATGAGGAAGCTGGGCAGGAATAGCTCTAGATACCATGCATAGAGGCTGACCATTTTACCTTTGGGACAACGGTTTGAAGTGGGTGTGGACACTGCATTTTTACACTGAGGAAAGACACAAGCAGAGGCGCCCAATCCTGAACTCCATGAGGAGGAAGATTAAAGCCAAGCAATAAAGTGCAAAGCAGGGGCGGGTGTTCAGGACAGTTCTATTGTTCTAGGCTAGACCCCTTCCTGAACCCCAGGTGAACAGGAGTGTGTCAGGGCCTCCAAGAGGGCTGCTGGGCAGTCCTTAGGCTCAGCAACCCTCAATCCTCTCTCTGCAGAGGTGACGAGGTGATAGCTGTGGCCAGCATGAACTATGATCCCATCGTGTCCAAGGTGGCAGAGGTGCTGGCCTCAGGCCGTGCCATTCGGAAGCGGGAGGTGGAGTAAGTGTGGGCTTCGGAGGTTTGGAGGGAGGAAATACCTCAAGCTGCCCATGGCAGTCAGCTGCCTCCACAGTTCTCCAATGCCCTTTCTCCCACTCTTGGTCCCCATCAATCTGGGGCTCCCAGATCAATCCCAAGGCTATGGGGCTATACAGGGCAAGGGTTGTGGTTTGAGAGTGGGCAGGTTATATGTGCTTGTGGGAGGTAGAAAAACAGAAGGAAAAGGGGCAGTGTCCCAATGCTGTTTGGGAGGGATCAAGCAAGGCTTGGGACACCTGACTGGATAGGCTGTGTTAAGCCTGACAGAAACTAAGTGGGTAAATGCAGCTAGTGATGGCCCTGGGCAATGCCCTGCACAAAGAAGTGAGGTGGTTGTTTCAGGTCTGGAGGGCACTGGACACCAACCATTACCCTTATCCCAGCATGGGGTCACCCCATGGGCTTACCTGCCTAGAGAGAGGTCCCAGTAACTGGGGAAAGCCTGAAGGCCATGGGGTGGGGTAGAACTCAGGTTGGAAACAAAAGAGAGGCAAGAGGGGACAAGATGAATGACATACTCTCTCCCTGGCCTTCTCTCTGTCTCTCCCTCTTGCCTCCACAAAGGCTGTTTGTGCTGCACAGCAAGTACGTGTATTCTCTGTCCTTCCTGTTGACCATTCTGAGCCTCTCCCACCTCAGTCCAGAGCCTGTACCCAATGGGTTTCCCCCTTCTGCCCAAGTACACATAACAGGGGACACCAGGGCCTGGCACAAAGCAAACTCCCTGCTGTCTCCAGGGCCAGCTGCTCATGGTCCTGAGGGGGAAACCTGCTCTCTTCTGCACTGACTCCTCCTCCCCTCATTCCTGCAGGACCGGCGACATGTCCTGGCTCACAGGGAAAGGATCCTGAGCTCGCATGAAGTGGACTTGGGCAGGCATGCTGGGGCACCAGGGACAGAGGCCGAGCCCTGGGGGCAGGTGCCAACCTCCAATTTCCCATGATCCCCCAGGGCAGAACCTGAGCCCTCCCAGAGCCTGCATTCCACTACTTGGCTACCCTTTAGGGAGGCCTTTGCTGCCTCCAGGAGATACTTACCCCCAAAGGCCTTGACTGCCACCCACGGTGATGGCTGGGAGTGGAGGCAGGATAGCCCTGCCTCTTCCCCCTCTATTGGGACTGGTCCCCTGCAGGGCCCTGCAACGTACTAGACATTGTCTTAAAATTAAAACTCACACATTTCCAGATCTTTGTGACTTCCACTGTAATTGGGCAAATACTCATGAGGGAAAAAGCAGATGACCTGGAAGCGGGCACAAGTGCAGAATACTCAGTGCCACACCAAGGAAGTTTGGCCTGTGAATGCCCAGAGGAGAGACAACTGATTCTGCCCCTGGGATTAGGGAAGTCTCCTCCACCAGCCTTGAATCTGAATTTTGAAGGAAGGGCTCTGGAGGTAGAAGGGACAGCGCTTGCAAAGAATTTGAGACAGGCAGTGCTGCTTCCCAGGTCAGAGGCAGCTCATGTGTGGCTCTTTGGGGGCTTTTGCCTCCTTAGGACTGTATAAGCTGTCATGAGACAGACACACTTCTCTGGCAGCCAGATTCCTGAATCCCCGTTTCGCAGGTGAAGAAGCTCAGGTTCAGCAATAAAGTAGGACTGCAAATCCAGAATTCCTTGGCCACGATGCCACTGGAGACCAAAACTAAGGGTGCACGCAGGAAGGGGAGAGCAGGTCTCCGCAGGCCGCTGCAGCCCGGAACCCTCCATCTGGGGTTCAGGGAGCAGCGGACCAACAAGGCCGAACCAGGAGCAGACAGGGCATGCCGGGAACTACGGCCTATCGCTGGATGGGTCTGGCAGGCGCCAGGAAGTGCAGTTAGTACGGGACTGGGGCCGCGTTCCCAGAAAGCGGGCAGAGGGCGCCGGTACTCGCGGGAAATGTATCCTACTCGCCGGGAGGTGACGGCCCAGGTGCGGGGCTGGTTCGTCGAGTCTCGGGGCGCTCTGGGCTTGACGGGAAGTGCGGGTGGGTCGAAGAAGCGCTGGCCGGAAGTGCCGCATCTGCGGCACAGGGCTTGCTGGGAAATGTAGTCCCTATCGGCGGCCCAGGGCGGTGGCCGCGAGTCCAGCGGACCCGGTGGCCGATCGGCGTGGACCCTGGATGGCTGGGCCGAGCGGCACTGGAGGCCCGATTGGGGCTGGGGCCCTGACAGGAGGCGCGCGGTCCAAGGTAGCCCCAAGCGTGGACTTTGACCACAGCTGCTCGGACAGTGTCGAGTACCTGACACTCAATTTCGGGCCCTTCGAGACAGTGCATCGCTGGCGGCGCCTCCCTCCCTGCGACGAGTTCGTGGGGGCCCGGTATGGAGAGCGTCAGGAGATCTTGGGGACTATGGGAGGGTTTCTGAGGGAGGGTCCCAGAGCCGGGGCAAGGGGAGAGGTCAGGACTTGGTGTCCTGAGAAGGGACCTGGTAATGGGGTGAGGGAGGGGTAGTTGTGGTGTCCAGGACCATGTCCAGGGCAGAGGTGGAGGGTCTGAGTAAGTCTCTAAGGGAGGTGGTCCTAGCAGAATACTAGGTTAAGTTGTATTTGTGGGTCTTGGTCTGGGTTCCCAGGTGCTCTGCAGTGGAGTCTGAGAGTCCAGAGACTCCCAGGACAGTGCCAGGGATCTCCACAGGCAGAGTCCTTTGGAATACTGGTGGATTTAAGGATCTTAATCCATTTTGCGAGATGTTATCCAATTCTTGGGAGCACCCTTGCTTAGTTTCATTTCTTGAGTGCCCCAGGAGGGTCCTAGCCTCACTGCTGTCCACTTTTCCTTTATTTCTAGGCGCAGCAAGCACACAGTGGTGGCCTATAAAGATGCCATCTACGTATTTGGCGGAGACAATGGGTGAGTTTGAGCACCAGGCTATTTAAAACAGGAAGGGAGAAGCATGGTGGTTGAGACTGGGCATCTATAGTGCCATTGCTATTCTTCCAGATATTAGTTAAGTGCTCAGCCTCAATTTCCCAATCCATGAGGTTCACTGCTCTCAAGGCCTTCAGTTCAGCATCCAGTGGTAGCACATGCTCTGCACATGGAAGTGGCCCTCTTGTTCTGAGTGAACATATGCAACCTTGAAAGAAACACATCAGCCCTTTCGGGCACTTTTCCTTCCCGCACTACTTTCTGTGCTGCATCTGCATGTTTGCATGGCAGCCAAGAAGATATGCGGGAGCTGGACCTACACAGAGGGGACAACCTGTCCTAGTGTAGGCTGGGCTATATCAGGTTCTGGGCATGGGCACAGCAAGCATAACTGTCCTGCACCAGGAGAAGAGGGTCTCCTCCAGTCAGGAAAGCCTTCCTGGAGGAGTCGATGACCTGGAAGATGAGTAGCAATGTACTGGCAAAAGAGGAAGAATGTGCCAAGCAGAAGGATCAGTGTGGGCAAAGACCTGAAAGTGGGAGAGTACAGAACATCTTAGGGCCTAGAGATTGACCTAGACAGGACTTCCCTACCTCATTTATTCATTAAAGTGCTTAGGAAAGGCCAGGGTGCCCACCAGCACTCTGCTAGATGTGGGTCTGAAGCTAGGTCTCCTGTACAGACAGAACTCAGTTCAAGTTAGAGTTTTATGGCTTTGGGCTTGGGCAGGCAGCTTAATGGCACTAACTACACTATGGTCTCCTCCCCTGTATTAAACAGAGGGTAGCTGTAAGTCCTGTGTGTGCAGAGTGCTCTTGGGATCATTGAGCCCAGGTTGTGAGGGGTTCAGTTTCCCTGTGCTGAGAGTGCAATGTTTGTGAATGAGCTATCCTGCCTGTGAGTCTTATGCCCGCCTCTCCACAGAATCTGGCCTGAAACCCAAGCAGGACAGGCTTCTGAGTGGCACAGCAGCCTCGGTCCTGCAGAACTCCCTGGGGCAGCTGACCTGGGGCTAGTGGGGGTAACAACCTCGAGTGGACCTACAGACTGGGCAGAGGGTCTCTTTGAGCATGCCCCCTGGCTTCCAGCTGGTCTACCCCACAGCCTGAGCAATCTACTTGAAAATGCAATCTGGAGCGTGTCTTTTCCTCTGCTTGTAATCCTGGGATATTTCTCCACCTCTCACTGAGTAAAAGCTCCAGCTTCTTGAGGCCTTACATACTCCCCCACTGCTCCTCTGTCCTCGTCCTGCATAGCACTGAGTCACACCGTTGTGTTGCTATCTTCTGATTGTACCAGGTACTCTTCTGCTCAGGCCTTCACTGGCTATTCCCTTCCTTTTGCCCTTCCTACCCCTCTGATGTCCATGTGATTGAGGACTTCCCTGACCAGCAGATCAGCCGGCAGCTGTCACCTCTCCTCCACTCCTCCATTACTCCTCACCTGCTCCATTTTTCCCCAAAGAATGCAGATGTTTATTCTCTCCTCTGCTAGGGCAGGGCCTGTAACCCATCGCCCAGGCAATTCAATAAATATTAGAGAAAGAAATAAAATAGACAAGAGACATCTGCCCACGGATCTTTACTGAAACCTTAAGGAGAATCTTCCAAACCTGGAAAGTCCTGGTGTCCCGCACAGGGTGGTGGGCGGAAACATGCCCAGGTGAGATCTGTAGCTGGCTATTTGCATAACAGCTTTGTGGCAATCAGCAGAAATATTTTTTGCTATAAATTCACCCTAAGAAGCAGGATACATGTTTGTCTCACTCCATTTGTAACTTTGTAGAGACCGACGGGTACAAAGACGGAACCCTGCTGCAGCTCAGGGGCAGAAATGCAGTTGCACATCTGCCAGCTCCTGTCTTCCTGGCCTCATGGCCTCTTCAAGCCTTTGGTCTTCCAGGCTGTCTCCTCTTCTGTAGTTGGAGGAGAGTGCAACCACCTGGTGCAGACTGAGACAGTCTAGCTGACCCTGAACAGGTCTGGCATGTAGGATGTGCGAGGCTCCTGTTGGATTGAACCCTATTGTCCCTCTTATGTACAAGAATTAGGTGGTAGCCAGTGGATTTGTTTTCCATTTTGTCCTGTCTTTAATGTGCTTGTGCATTGGATTTGCAATAAAGAGTGTCAGGATGATCAGAGCACCTGCATTGTGGTGGCACAGTCTCAGGAAGATACTGAGATACGTGACTGGCCTTGCAGGTGGGGATGCAGGAGCCTGGGACGAGGTGTTAGCCCTCAAGTCAGCCACTGGGTAACCTGAATTGTGCTTTGGTCCTGACGTAGGCAGGCTGGTCTGTCGCAGCCCTGGTGCTCATACAAGCTGGGGCATTTCTTTTTGGTCACCTCTCTTGTCTGTCAGGCATCAGCTGCTTGCCTGGTCCTGGCAAAGCCCCCCAGAACAGTTCCTCCCACTCCCATCCCCCACGCTCCAGTGTCCATTTCTGTGGTGATAGTGTGGAGGGTGGGGCGGAGGATGGTAATGCCCTGCAGAGCTGACCCGGGCCGTATCTGCCTTCCTCTGATTGTTTTTCAGGAAGACGATGCTCAACGATCTCTTGCGGTTTGATGTGAAGGACTGCTCCTGGTGCAGGTGGGCGGCTCCCGTGTCCAGGGCCCTGCTCTAACTCCTGCACACAGCAGCACTCTGCTGGGCCCTGCTTGCCACAGTCAAAGACTTGCTTATTGTGGAAAGCTAGAGTGACGCTCCAAGGGAGAGATGATAGCTACCACTGGGGTGCCATGCCCAGAGCCACTCTTAGTGTTTTTCTGTCTTGGGTTTGTTTTCCAGTCTATGCACTATGTATGAACCCTGCTAGTTAAGGAGAGCTCTTTGATTCAGTTGCCAGTCTTCCAGTTGTGCTTCAAGAGAGTCCTTTAGTTACCAGGCCTGTCTCCAGGCCAGGGACTACCATGGGACCCACACAGGTCATGGGCTTACAGGTCTGATTAGGATTGACACTTGCTGCAAGGAGCTGGCTAGGGCCATGGCAATGATTCCCCTTCTCCCCATGCTCTGTAGGGCCTTCCCCCTGCCAGAAGAACCACACAGGCAGTGGGCAGCATTTGGGCCTTGGCCTCCTCCCTCATATGCCCTCCTCAGTTGTGTGACCTTGGGCAAGACCCTTGTCCTCTTTAAGGATTGCCCATTTGTGCCCATCTGCCCAGTCCAGCCTCTGCCTGGGAGCAGCTCAGAGTTAAGGGGGAGAAACAAAAACTGGAATTTGATGACCCTGGGTGCACAGCCCCCATGTCCCAGCAGCCCTTGGGGGTAGAATCTCACTGCCCCCCTTTGACAGAGAAGGATGTTTGGACCCACAGCTGGCAAACCTGGCATGCAGGAGGGTACCACTCCAGGTGGCACCCCTTCTCTTCAGGAGAACTGGGGAATGTTGGGAATGCCACGCAAGTTTACGCTTCTTTTCTCTCGTTTGATTTTAAAATACAGCCAATAATTATATGAATTTAAACAATCACTGAATACTCAGCACATTTTTTGTTAAAAATTGCTTAAATATAAAACTCTGAAAAGGAACAGCCTCTGTGAAGCAGTATAAATTAGGTTTTAATTCAATAATCAAACTTCTATACCCATGTGGTAGAATACTATGCCTCTGTGAGAATGTGTGTATAGATGATTCTAGAGTATTCAAGTATTTGATTCTTTTTTTTTTTAAAGATTTGTTTATTTATGCATACAAGCTGGGGTACAGGCCAGAGGCGTGGGGTGGCGAGAGGGTTCACCAGAGACAGAGTAGGGAGCAGAACAGGCAGATCGACCGAATCACACTGCTGAGGGGAGCAGCACGCGAGGCAGGGAGGCAGGAGAGGTCTGCCACGCCATGTGGGAATCTCCCCTGCCAGGCTTCGAACTCATGACGCCGCTGCTGCCACTGCCACCGCTGCCGACAGCTCCGCTGCCGACAGCTCCACAGCGCAGCGCTTAACCGCTGCGCCACCAGGGAGGCCCAAGTATTTGATTCTTTTTGATGGGACTATACATGAACTTATTTTCTTGTTTCATTCTCTCTAGTTTGTTGTTTGTATATAGGAATGCTGATTTTTCTTTATTGACTTTGTAGCCTGCCATTTTATTATACTGTTTTACTGTTTCTAATAGTTTTTTTAGTGGAGTCTGTAGAGTTTTCTGTATATATTATGTCTTCTTCAAATTGTGGTACTTTTACTTCTTCTTTCCCAATTTGGATTCCACTTTTTTAAGAGGATTGACTCCACCAGTTTTTTAAAAAAAGATTATTTATGGATAGAAGAACTGGGGTATAGGCCAGAGGTGCAGAGGTGAGGTGGGGGAGTGAGAGGATTCACCAGAGACAGAGTGAGGAGCAGGACAGGCAGATGTTCTGGAATACACAGCTAAAGGGAGCAGCTGGCGAGACAGGAGAGGTCTGTTGCACCAAATGGCCAGGGATCAGAACTCAGGCTGTAGAGGTGACTGCACTGAGACTTAACCCTTAGGCCACTAGGGAAGCCCTGCATTCCTTTTGTATCTTTCTTCTGCCTCATTGCTTTAGCTAGGACTTCTAATACTATGTTGTATAGTATGGAGAAAGTGAACATCTTTATCTTGTACCTGGTCTTAGAGAAGAAACTTTCAGGTTTTCACCATTGAAAATGAGGTTAACTGTGGGTTTCTCATATGTTGCCTTTATTATGTTGTGGTATGTTCCTTATAGCCACATTTTTGGGAGAGTTTTTATCATAAATGGGTGTTGAATCTTGTTGAATGCATTCACTACATCTATTGATGTGATCATATGATTTTTATCTTTCCTTTTATTGATGTGGTGAATTGCTTTGATTGATTTGCCTGGAACCATTATGTGGAACCATCCTTGCATCTTTGGAATACATCCCATTTGGCCATGATATATGATTCTTTTAATGTATTATTGAATTCAGTTTGCTAAAATCTTATTTGCTAAGATTTTTGCATCTGTTTTTATGAAGGATATTGGCCTAGTTGTGTGTGTGTGTGCGAGAGAGAGAGAGAGAGAGAGAGAGAGAGAGAGAGAGAGAGAGATCCTTGTCTACTTTTAGTGTATCACAGGGCATGTTGGCCTCATAAAATGTGTTTGGGAGCATTTCCTTTTCAACTTTTGGAAGAGTATGAGAAGGATAGGTATTAGTTCATCTTTGGAGGTTTGCTGGAACTCACTAGTAAAACCAGCTGGTCCTGGACTTTTGATTTTTTGGAGACTTTTAATTACTGTGTCAATTGCCTTGCTTATAACTGATCTATTCAAGTTTCCTATTTCTTTCTGATTCACTATTGGAAGGTTGCATGATTCCAAGAAGTTGTCCATTTCTTTTAGATTGTCTAATTATTGGCATAAATATTTTATAGTAGTCTTATGATTCTCTGTATTTGAGATATCATAACTCCTCCTCTTTCATAACTTTTCCTCTCTCATTTCTGGTTCTATTTATTAGGGTTTCCTTTTTTTCTTTGAGTCTACCTAGAGGTTTGTCTGTTTTGTTTATCTTTGTAAATAACCAGCTCTTGCTTTCATTAATCTTTTGTACTGTCTTTAATTTCATTTACCTCCACTCTAATTCTTATTATTTCCTTCCTTCTAGTGGCTTTCAGCTTCATTAGTTCTTCTTTTCCTAGACCTTTAAGGTATAAAATTAGATTATTTATTTGAGCATTTTTGTTTCTTGATGTGGCCTTATTGCTATAAACTCCCCTCTTGGCATTGTCTTTGCTGTGTCCCATAGGTTCTGAGAGTTCATGCCTTCATTTTCATTTGTCTCCTGATTTTTTCTTTTTTTTTTTAAACTCTCCTTTGATTTCCTCACTAACCCAACAGTCATTCAGTAGCATGTCCACATACTTGAGCTTTTTATTTCTGTGGTTGATTTCTAGTTTCATGCCAGTGTAGTCAGAGGAGATACTTGAAATTATTCCAGTCTTCATGAATTTATTGACATTTCTTTTGTAGCCCAACATGTGGTATATCCTCAAGATTGTTCCATGTGCATTCGAGAGGAAAATGTACTCACCTTTTTTGAGGTAGAGTACTCTATAAATCTAATCTAGTCTGGGCCTCCCTGGTGGCGCAGCGGTTAAGCGCTGTGCCGTGGAGCTGTCGGCAGCGGTGATGCGAGTTCGACGCCCGGCTAGGGAGAATCCCACATGGTGCGGCAGACCTCTCCTGCCTCGCCCGCTGCTCCCCTCAGCAGTGTATTTCTGATCTGCCTGTTCTGGTCCCCGCTCTGTC